>CAOLHI010004363.1:0-121342 GCA_948474755.1 Ctenosaura bakeri | reverse complement strand
AGAGGCGGGATAAAAATAAATTTTATTATTATTATTATTATAAATTTGATATCTTCTCATATATTCATTTGAATATTGTGCCCAGAATTTTGGACCCACCTTACCATATACTCTTTCCCTAATTTCTGAATGGTATTTGCATACTTTTTTAATTGTATGCTCATCATCTTCATACAACTATAAATAAAACTTATTTTTCTTCAACCTCTATGGTTAGATCTCTCCTATCTTGTTTAAATCTGTCTCTGAGTAAGCAAACCAATTAAGACTTCTGCCTTCCTTAAGAAGCAGCTAACTTGATTTAAACTCCCAGCTGTCTTGTTCAAAGTACAAGAGGTCATCATAAAATAACCCTCTCCCAGTAAAGTGATATTTCTTAATTTATATAACATTGTCCATAATCCTGAATGGCTCAGTGTAGCATGGTAGTTCCATATGCACCCTCTTGGACTTAGACAGAGCTTCTGATGCCCCCTGTGTGGCTATTCTGTGCCTCATGTGGAGTGGACAGGATTGAAGAAGTGTTTGCTATAACCCCACAGCCAGATGCAACATTATTATATCAGCACAGAGATCCACTCGGGTCTTCCAAAGGTCTTGGTGCTGCTGTAATCCTTTTATCTGGCTAAAGGGACACAGCCAAATGCTTCTCTAATGTGACCCACTGTCCAAGAAGCACAGAGTAGCTATGGGGGTAAGGTCTTCAGAAGCTATACAGCAATTCAGGGGGGCTTGGGATGCTGTGAATGGAGGAAGGTAACACCTAGTGCAGCACCCAAAAAAGGGCCATACACAGTCATATGGGGAAACTTATGCATGTCCATGTCACTAACAGGATGCCAGTAAATGTGTATTTTGTATCTCTCATACACACAGATGTTCATTAGATTCCACTACTCGCCTGGGATCTAAGATCAGCCTCAGGGTACACTACTCTCAAGCCAGATAGTAAGATCTTGTGTTGTCAGACAGCTTCAAAAGCACAGGCAATCCACCAGTCAGTTTGATCAAGATAGTTGAGCACCAGAGAAAAGGGCCTTTTCAGTGGATGTTTTATAGCCTCCTTCTCTTCTGGCCATTGAGCAGAGCCCCCAACATGTCTTTATTTTGCCAATTTTTAAACTGTTTTCATTAAAATTTGTCCCCCACCCAACCTGTTTTAGCTATTGCTGTTCATATTATGTTATTTGTAAACTGGCTTCTTTAAAACATTTATATTGAAAACTATCTCATGAGAATGAAGCTGGATAAAATTACATCACTGTGGAAGAAAAGAGTGCAATGAGGGTTATTCTAAAATGTTTCATAGTTTAAAGAGCCTGGGTAGCCTTGGTGACAGGCCTCCAAGTTTGAAAATTAATGCTGCTGCATTCCAGGTTGGTGGATTTAGATAGAAAAACTCAGCTATCCAGGACTTGATCTTGGATTAACATGCTGACCTATTTGGTGCTCTGTTCTGATGAAGAAGGGTAGCAAACATCTGTAGCCTTGTCCAGGTGTGTTCTCTCTACGGCTGTAGGAGACACCTGGGGTGCCAAGGAGATCAAACATGATTCCATCCCCCTGGTCAGGTGTTCCATTCTGCAATTCCCCAGTTTGAATGTGTCTATATAAAGGTGGATGTCAAGGACAGAACATAGAAAAATAGAAAGTAAAGTCACTGTGCTGACTAACAGTTTAATGTCCTGAGCTCTTGGAGGGAGGAACTTCAGCTTGTTGTCTGAGGAGGCTTCAGTATCCATGACAAAGCCAGCCCAGTGGGAATGGCTGAGGATTTCAGGGTTTTCATGACAACCACATCCTTTGCAATGCTTCCCTGGTGAAAATTGATACATGTGTGGCCAAGAAACATTAGGGCATGGTCAAGACAGCAAAATTTATTAATGAGAAAGAACACATTAGTTTGGAGAGATAGATCTATTAAGAAGCATGAAAACAGTTACACTGGCTACCACAGAAGACAGAACTATATTAGTGAGACTGGAGGAGCTCTGCTCAGTCAAAAGGGTGCTGAGATCTCCACATTCTGTTACTATGATCAATACAAATTTTCACATTCTGTGCAGAAGAAGATACCAAAAAGGAAATGTCATTTTTCAAGGGTGCTTAGTTTGATCCTCAAGAAAAAGGCTAATGAGCATCTGCCTTTTCTGTTTAGGAGAAAAACAACTACTAAAGGAAATGTGAAATATGTATACAATTATGCATGATGCAAAGAATCTATCCCAGGGCAGCTTATAGTACAAAACCAAAATATAATTATTGAAAATGCACAGATTTTAACTTTAAAACAAGCACTGCACTGTCTAGTAGTTGTGTTTTGAACTAACAGCATTTTCTAAATAGAATTCCATGGCTTGTAAGTATTGTAGTAGTCTGCTATGAAGTTTACCAGACTACAGGTAATTAAAGTCTGGTTCCAACAACCCAATTTTTGCAGAGAGCAAAAACCAATTTTTCTATGGAAGCTGCTAGGAATTTAAGATATAATTCTAGAGCTAAATTCTAGAGTTAAGTCATCCACAAAGTGGCAATGTGATCCTTAGTAGGGGGCAGACAAAACCCCACAGAGAGCATGCTGAATGCTACCCATCCAGATACATGAACAATTGACATTCAATTTATTGACTCCAAGGTAGCATTTCAGTTGTTTTACTAATGTGAAAATAGTGCTAAAATATCCATAGTGAAAGGCTATTTGATAGACTTTTATCCATAAGCTAAAACTTTGAGTGGGTGGCTTTCCTAATGTGAGAACCAAAACAAAACAAAAATCCCCAGATATTAAGTCATCTACACATCTCACTTTACCAGGCTGTGCTTGAAAGATACCTGTGAAGTGGTCATTACAAGCAAGATTGCCATCCCCCTGATTCACCTTTCTACTCAGTAACCATTTGGACTGTTAGCTGGCCTAGATTCTATGCTTTCATTTTTAAAAATAAGTCCTACAGTGATTGCCAATATAAGGCAAAATGTACAGCCCATTGTTTTGTGAAAAATAAGCCTTTGACTGCCTTTGTGTGTTTCAGCTAATGGCCCTTTCCACATGAGAGGACAGAAACGCCTCATAGCATCGCAAGAGCGTAGTTTATGACTGCGTTTCTGTGACGCTGTGTTCTGCACCCTCCTCCACTTGAGGCAGAGAAGATCGCTTTCTCCTTCCGCACTAAAGTGTCTATGACCACTCCCCTGCTTCACCTTTACCCCACCTCTGCGCCTTTGATTGGATCCTTCAAAAAAAAAATTTAACTTTACCAGACAGCATTTCTGCATGGGAACATCTATATGTAGAAACAATGTCATGGAACTTCCAACCCATTTGAAATGCAACCACAGGGCAGCATTTCGTGGTCTTTGGCTGCCTGGGGAGTGGAGGATGTCTGCCCCTGGCATGGCTACTGTCCCCAGCATGACATTAACGGCTAATAAAGATGTTGTTTTTTCACAGTAACTGTGTTTGTGCAATACCTTTGCTGCTATCTAAGAAATGCCCCTGTCAGCTGGCCCACCCCCTCTACTGAAAGGGAGAAGAAGCCACAGGGAGAGGGTAAAGATCAGCTTTTATTGGGAAACAACAAACAGCAACATTTATTAGCAAAGTATATAAAAGGAGAACATGAATAACTCTAAGCATTATATGTATTAGCCAACTCTCATGATGGCTTTAAATTTTTAACTTTGGATCACTAACATCTTGAGTAGATGTGGTCTGAAGTCAAACTGAACAATTTTCAGTTGTGCCCAGGGACTGCTGGAGCGACTGCAAGTCCCATTAGGCTCGTAGAGTGTTTTCTGAGGTAGGAAGGCCTGCGGCTCCCATCATGCCTGTGTGGAGGTTTTGAGGGAGGTTGGAGTGACTGCATATCCCATGAGACTTGCAGAGCACATAGTGGGGGGGCTTTGTGCAGCAGGGCAAGATGGGCAGTTTCCAGTGGAGAAATGTGTGTGTTACCCTGCATCTTGGGGGTCCCGGGAGGGGCGCCCAAATAACCAAACGACAACACAAGATAGGGAAATTAAGCTCGAGCACTCTCTTAAGCTAATGAGAGGCAGGGTAACTTTAGCTAGGATCTTTTACCCTATGTCTACGGCTTCAGGTCAAAGAGCGTAGCCAGACAAGTTTTAAAGTAACAAAAATAACATTTATTGAAGACAAACAACAAATAAGACAACACATGCACACAGCCGAGAAGTAGAAATGGAGAGCTTTGGGGAATGGGTAATACGACACCTGGTCTTGTAGTCCTGGAGAGAACAGAGGTTGAGGGGAAGAAAGCTCAGTGCGGTTCGCTGAGGGGAGCTCACTGGACAAACCGACAGCAAGTCTGGATGAAACTCAGGAGCGATCCGAGGAGGACTTGAAAATGGGGACCTTTTATAGGGTGGACTTTACCTACAGGCCATGCCATGCTCGGTGAGAACAATGGAAATTTGGAGCTGGACAAAGGAGTTGGAAAAAGCCAAGTTTTGCATGATGAGCTTACGCTGGATGACAATAGTGTGGCCAGTATGCTAATAGCTCAACATAAAGGAATGGCTCGGCACTCGGCCGTGCATTTTTGTATAGATTCGCGCTGAGCAAGGCCGGTTTGCAAGAAAGTTTTTCCCTGAAGCATCGGAGAGGCTTAAGTTGCCTGCCTTAAATGAGGTTTGGAATTTACAACCATTAATGGCCATACCTAATACGTGCTTGTCCGGTGGACCTCTGCAAACGCGTGGAGTAGGGTGGCAGAGAAAGGTCAAGTAAAGGCCAAATTATTTGATATCAAGAGATATCTAGTGCTCTCACCAGACATATCATAACCATAGTAATATGTGAGTTGGGGGAGGTTAGTTGACATTTTTGGGATGATTTGGAGGGACTGCAGGTCTCATGAGGCTGGCAGTGTGCATACCAGGGGGAACTTTCTGCAATGGGGCATGTTGGCGGTTTCCAGGGAGGCATGGGTGGGTGAGGAGAGGTTAGTGGATTTTTTTGGGGGGGTTGAGTGACTGCAAGTCCCATGAGGCTAACAGAATGCATAGCGAGGTGGTCCTTTGTGGTGGGGCATGTGTGGCCGGGTGAAAGGGGGGGTTGTTGGCCAAGGGAGGGTGGTGGATGTTTTTTAGGAGGGATTTGAGCAACCGCAGGTCCCATAAGGCTGGCAGAGTGCATTGTGGTGTGGTCCTTTTTGCAGTGGGGCATGTTTGGTGGTTTCCTGGGGGGGTATGGGTGGGGGAGAGGAGACGAGAGGAGGGGAGCGGCATGTTTGGGGGGGTTCTGAGTGACTGCAGCTCCGATGAGACTTGGAAATGTTTACTTGGAGAAGGGCTGAAACTCCCAACATCTGTGTGAGCAGCCAGAATGCCTGAAGTGACCGTTCCCCAGCCCACCCCCTCCCCCTAAAAATTAGCCCAGTGAGAAGAGGGTTCCTAAGTTCCGCAAGGATTGATTTATTAGAAAAAAACTTACCTGCCACTTTCTCCCCACTTTTCTTCTCCTCCATCATTTCTTACATGGAGGAAAAATGACGACAACCTCTGTTTTGGTGGGCAGGGACAAATCAGGATAGGAAGTGACAGAGGGACAAGCCGGACATGCCCTCAATCTGCCCATTCTTTCAAGAAAGTGCTTTAGTGGTTCCACATGTAGTTGTAAAAACGTAGTAGAAGCAGTCTGGGGGAGTGAAAACGCATTTTTTCTATTGCTCAAATACAACGCTTTAGCGACATGCAAAGATGCACCAGCAACTTCACATTCACTTAATAGCGATGATGTCATGCGTCACGTCTCCTCAAGCTGTCGCAGCTATGCAGTGACTACACTATGCGGAAAGGGCCAATGAGTGAACCATTGCAGCCAAACTGAGATGTCAGTTGACTCTATCCTGTGTGAATGTTATGGTCTGGGATAGGAAGTCTAGTTTGTTTGCATAGAGCAGAGCAGAGCAGAGCCTTACCATTCTCAGTGGGGAGAAAGGAAGGAAGGAAGGAAGGAAGGAAGGAAGGAAGGAAGGAAGGAAGGAAGGACGCACTGATCATTTTTGCCATGCTTCCACAGCAAGGCACAACTTTAACTGCTTCTTTTGGTAAGAAAATAAAGGTTTTCCTTGAAAGGATCCTTTGAATTACAGCACCCCCAAAGCTGTGCAGCCCAGATTTCCCTCACCGCTCTTAGGCACACAAGATTTTCACTTATTAATGGATTTCAAATTCCCCCTCTATTCCCTGATAATAGGATTAATATAGCAGAGAAGCCTTCCTGTAACTGTAGCAGCTTTGTAAGGTGGCTAGGAGATTGAGGCCATAGGAATGATATAGATTTTGTGACTACTAGTACTGAGCCCTGGAAAATGTTGGAGTGATTGGTGTGTGGGGAGGTGTGTGCGTGTGTGTGCGTGCACACGTGTGCCATGATATATGCATCTGAACAAGTGGGATCTCTGTACATTCAAATGCAAAGAGCGCTGGGACTCTGCTCTCAATTCCTCCCCATCAAAAGCACAAAAATACATTTACAACCCTTTCTATATAGCTGAATATTACATTTTCATCCTACACCTTCTCCCCTTTTGTGTCTTACTGACACAAAGTCCCATTCTAAGACTGAAACACAGTAGCAGAATCCACCAGCCAAACAAGCAATGCCACCATTAATGTGTATAATTTGCATTTTATACAAATTAATGTCCATGTCAAGGAGGGAGCGGGCTTGTTTTCCGCTGCTCCAGAGACTACGACAAAGAGCAATGGATTCAAACTGCAGGAAAAAAGATTCCACTTAAACCTCAGGAGGAACTTCCTGACAGTCAGAGCTGCTCAGCAGTGGAATATGCTGCCTCGGAGTGTAGTGGTGTCTCCTTCTTTGGAGGTTTTTAAACAGAGGCTGAATGGCCATCTGTTGGGAGTGCTTTCATATGGGTTCCTGCATGGCAGGGGGTTGGACTGGATGGCCCCTGTGGTCTCTTCCAACTCTATGATTCTATGATTCCATCTTATACAAAAGAGGCTTCCTAAACTTGGAGAACAGGAATGTGGCAAACCTAATTGCTAATCAAAGTAGTTGAGCTGCTGTTAGAATAAAGACACAAAGGTCTGGAGGCTTTCTGAACTCAGATTTGTTTCAGACTTGAAACAACTTGTGTATTGGTGTAATAATTGGTTGTATGTAATGTTTAAATGTGAGAAGGGAACTGAGGGACAGGGGTTACAAAGCACGCAGTAAACTGGTAATGAACACAGAAAGGCTGATTCACACTGAGTCAGACCTCTTGTCCATCTAACTTGAAGCAGTTCTCCAGGCTACCCAGTGGGATTTTTCCTGACTTGTAGAAACTCAGGATTGAACCTGGAACCTTTAGCATGCAAAGCCTGTGCTCTGTCACTGAGCCGCAGCCTTGTCTCCCTAAGATCCAACACCCACAAAAAATGGCTGGTAGGAATGTGATTACTGAGATTAACCGGCATCACTCACTTGGCGAGGAACTTAGGTGGTGTTACAACAGGAGCCTATTTCCATGGTAACACACTCTTTAGCTTTACACAGCAAACTGCCGTGAGACTTAATGCTGCACTTTCCATTAACTCCTAGCTCCTCGTTTCTATTCTTGTTGAAGAAAGAAATGCACAGGTCTATTAAGAAGCACGAAAACAGTCACATGTAATGCATTAGCTGTCACAGAGGCCAGAGCTAAATTAGCAAGACTGGGAGGACTCTGCTCAGTCATAAGGGTGCTGAGATCTCTACACTCCATTACTGTGATCAATAAAATTTTTCGTACTCTGTGAAGGGGACAATTTAAAAAAAGAAGAAGGAAATGTCCTTTTCAAGGGTGCGTCAGTTTGAGTCTCACGAGAAAGGTTAAAGTGTGTGGGCCTTTTTAGTTTGGGAAAATAACTACGAAGGGAGATGAGAAGGGTGTACACAACTAGGTAAGAATGCTTTCCCTCTCTCATAACAACACTTAAAATCATACTATGCAATTCAATGTCAGGAGATGCAACAGAGACAAGGCAAAGCATATCACACACTCTGAAAGTAACAAGTTGTTGCTGTGAGGTGACATAAACTGCATACTCTCCAACATTTCACAAAAAAAAAATCCAGCACTCCTGTGGCCAAGCGACATCAAAGCATGGTGTAAGATGGTTATCAAGCAAATTCATCCAAGCTAGGAGAAGCTTCAACAGTTTGTTTTGCCTGTTTCCATTGAGAAAGACAAGCTTCTATCCTTTCCTCTCCTCTCCTCTCCTCTCCTCTCCTCTCCTCTCCTCACTGAATTAGCTGAGTGCAAACTACTTTTGTACTTTGAACTCAGTTTGCAGCAACTGAAGTGAGCTGGGGACAAAGGAGGAAAGTGGTAGGGGGAGAGAAAGCATGGGACATTTCAAAACCAGCTTAAAAAGTGGGATGACAAAGGATTCATAAGGACTGTGTCTGTGAAGCAGAGATAGTTGGGATGCAGCAGAGAATAAAAAGAATAAAAGAGAATAAAAAGAACAATGTAAGCTTCATAAAAACTATACATACAAACCAACAAAGACTAAAATGCAACAATAACACATACAAAAGCCACCCTAAAAACCATTTATTCAAAAAGGACTTGAGAAATTTAAAAAAAAAATCCTTTCAGCCTGCATCTAAAATATGGCAGAGCCAGAGTTTTACAGAACTTCCAGGGAAGACATCAGCCAAAACTGAGCAGGCTCTGATCCTAGAACCTTCCAGTCCAGAACATGGAAGTAAACTACAGATCAAATAGTTTCTTGCAACTCATAACTTCTTTTGGTAAAGGCAGTACAACCAAAGCCCTTTCTGCACACCGTTTCTAAAGCGAAAGGGCCCCTTCAGCATCGCGTAAATGGGAGGAGCGGTCCGTACAACGCACTCCCATTTACGCGATGCTCAAGAGCCTAAAGCAGACTGCGCACGCATTTTTTTATTTTCGGCTTAAAGCTGAAAATGACGTGCGGTCACGCAAAGCTCCCGGGGCCCTGCAGAGCCTTGGGAGCTGGCCCGGTCACGCTTCCTGCCTCAGCGCTAGCCTACAATTCCCAGGTTGCGCTGTGGTAGGAAGGGGCGGGGCATTCACGCAACGCTCGCACAACCAGGAAGCGCTGCAGAACTCAAGCAGCAGGGAAGCGGCAGCGTTCCTGCTGAGGCTTTTCATGCGAGACGCCCCTCCCAGCCATGCGAACGAGTAACGTGCGCAAAGGGCCCAAGTTATATTTTACAAACTATATAACAATTGAGGAATGACAGAACTTTTGTGTGAATGCGAAATAAGTAAAGGCTTTTTTTTGTTTTTGTTTTTTGTTTTTGTTTTGGTCGATTAAAAGTTCTTTTCAAGGGCTTCTGTAGACATTTTCAAATTTTTAAAAATGTTGCCATTCTCTTAGGGTTTTTTTTAAGTAAAGAAGTGGCTAGAAGTATAGCAAGTAATGTAGTGAATTACTTTTAAAATACTTTTGAAAGGTAATGAAAAAATGGAAGTAAGTTTTTTTAACAAATCACATAGCAAATTACTTTTTAAAAGTAATTACCACTTCAAGCTTTGTACCAGTCTCACAACCTTCAGTGATAGTACTGAAATCAAGGGCTCTGAGGCTACTCTTCATGTTCCTATTTGCTCCTTCACACCCTTACTTTGATCCATCAAGGTTCTGACAAAATCAAACTTGGAAGGAAAGCTATCCAAACCAGATTTTCGCGTTAAGTGTCTAAAATTCATTTCACATTGAAATCAGCATAGAAAAAGCCTAAGTAATCTCAAATCTGAGATCAAACAGTTATGTTAGTGTCAGAACCAATCTAAAATCAAGGCAACTTGGCCAAGCTCATATAGCACACCTGTAGCAAAGCTGGGAATTTCCTAGGAAGCTTAGGCTGTAATGCTATACACATCCAACTAAGAATACTGTACATCTCATTTAATTTAATAGCACTTAATTCTTAGTAGGCAAGCAAAGGATTATGCTCATAAATTTACAAGATTGGTTCACAAATATAAATGGTATGATTTCATAGGTCTTCATGCTATTGGCGAGTGAGAATAATTATCATCAAATGATGATATATACTAAATTTTTCAAATTACACATACATAGACCTATATGGCTATATATAAATACAGATATATAGATATATAGATATATGTAGTAGCTGTGTCTGTTGGCATAATTCAACAAATATAAAATAAAATAAAAGAACAAAGAATAAAAGAATACTTTTACTATAGGCAAAAGAGGGAGGGGGCAATGAGCACAATTCAAGGACCTATGTGAAATCCTGCCGCCCTCCAGATGTTATTGAACTGCAACTTTTATCAGCCTAGCCAGCATAGCAGTGAGGAGTGCTGGAAGCAGGAGGACTGCATGATTCCCACCCCTCCTCACATGCCAGATTTGAGGACCTGGGGACAAAAATTATTACTTAGTTATGTGTTAAAATAATTATATACCACCAGTCTATCTCAGGCCTTGAAGAGACAATAAAACAATTTGGAGAATGATAAAACAATTCCATGGAATCAGGCAATGTACAGAAATCCATATCCCAATAAGCCAAAGTCAAGCCACAGTCTCTTCAAACCTAGAATGGACAGCCAGGATTTAACCGGCATTGAAAAGAACCCAGCTTCTGCACCAATCAGACCTTCAAAGGGAGGGCATTCCACAACCAAGCAATTAGCTCTCCCTGCCCCATGGGATCACCATCAGTAGATGGATCCCCCCTGCAGCTGAGCACTCCTTTTACAGGCTGCATAATGCTGATGGCTATTGTATGGAACAGTGGTTCTCAGACTTGGGTGACTTCAACCCCAGAAGTGTCTTGGTCAATCACCAGGAGATGAAGTCCAAAACATCTGGATGTTACCCTAAGAGGTAGGGGACATTGGGCTCCACACACAATGCTCCTTAGAATTTGGTCAGGTAATGGCAAGTTCTTTTCACCTATGTATACTAGTACTAACTATAGAGTGGACTCCAGTTAAAGTTAAACAAACTATTTTATTTGGATTGACAAACATATGAGAAATCAGACACTCTTAAGAACTATGCAAGGCTATCAGAAAGTGAGGCAAGAAAGGTTGGATAGAGAGACATTGGGTAGAAAGCATGATAGTTATCAGTCATGAAGAAGGAATCACAGCAGAGTGGCTCAGACAGCATCTGAGGGTACCATGGAGAAACACCAGTCTGGGATACCACATGCAACATAGTACAATTGGCTGGGATTGAAGCTAGGGTTTTTCTACTCTATTTCACATCCTGACAGGGTGCACTGACAAATGGCTTTCCCACAGAACTGACAAAGGAATGGACTGATTGTTTAACTCCAGAGTGACAAAACATTGATGGGACTCATGAAAATCTTTTAATGTTTGGTCAGGTAGGGTGTATAGGGAAGATCTCTGTAGGGTAAGATTGAGGGATGGTCTATGATTGCTCACCAACCTGGGCAGTTTGTTACCCTGCTTGCTGGGGGTCCCTTAGGGAAATTCCCAACACTTGTCAAAATTATCACTTGTGGGGAAAATTAGCTATGAACACTGCTTTAGCAATGCAAAGAGGGCAGGGTAATTAAGGATCTTTAGCCCAGCTTTATGGAGTTGGATCACAGAGAATCAGGCTAACTGTTCAAGTTTAAGTATTTTATTGAAATAGATGTTAAAATCCATACAATCACTCAGCTGCACTCACTCCCACAAGCATACAGGACTATAGAAATTTAGAAAGAGGTGAAAATTAAGAGAGAGAGAGAGAGAGAGAGAGAAGGGTTTTGGGGTACTACTATACCAATCGAGGAGTCTTTGGCTGGGAAAAGACAAGTGAAAAGCCCAACTCAGCCTCAGGAGTGGGGCTGAGAGGAGCTTTTCCACTGGCAGAAGCATTGTTGCGAGTCTGGGAGAACTCCTCTGAAATGGAGGAGAAAAAAGGGTCCTAGTTATAGTGGTGAACAGAGCTAAAAATAAAAAATGTCCTGGGAATCAGATGGCTGCATTTTTATGAAGATGGATCTCAGCTTTGTAGTTCAAAGAAAATACAGCCAAGCATCCCTGTAGTTTCCTGCAAGATGAGTTTCTCATCTGCGGATGCATGCCTCCAAAGTGTAATCTTCCGGGCTGTTTGAAATGTTAATTTGATCCCAGAGACCTCTTGTCTCCTGTAAGCGCTATTCTTGCTGATAATCCATTCCAATAGTCTGTGTGAACCATTTGCAAGATTCACCTAGGATGCGTGACAGAAAACAGCGCTACTCTTTGATCTACTTCCATAGCTGTACTGCCTACGTGTCCTTCCAGTAGATCTCTATGGCTCACTATGTTTGATATAAAATAATTATGATCGTCAGGACATAGTACACAGGTGGGTTAGGTGATGTAACAAGTTCACCTTTCACTGTATTTAAAAACGTCAAGAGTCTGAAGTGGTGAAGGGTTTTCCACATAACCCATCAGAGTTGGGTTTTCCACATAATCCTACTGAAATTTCATGATCTTGAACAAGTCTCCAGTCAGCATAACCCTAAACATATTATCTGATCAGCATGACCATGATTGTGTTCTCTAAGTTTAATTTATGAAAATCACATATCTTATAAGAGAAGTGGGAGGGTATGGTAACCCAGAGAAACAAAGTTTGAGAACCACTGCTATGGGAAGAATCAAGAAGAACTTATTGGAGCATCTCTAGAACCATCATGCTACTTGTATTCTCCTCTTGGGCAAGCAACCATGGACAACCTAGGAATAGCAGCAGCATGAAGGGATGCTGCAGACAAAAAGGTGAAGCTGGCCTCATCTTCCTGGGTCTGTTCCACAATCTCCTTGGTTTTAGGCTGGCTTCTGAATTTTTTAAGGCTGCTTTTTTTTGTATTGAATTTTTTAAGGCTGCTTTTTTTCTTTGTATTGAACAGTGTGCACTCTTCTGGTGCAGTGTCCACACACACACACACACACACAAATGTGTGGTTGTGCAAAGCATCACTTCCCATTATAATCAATGGACATGATGGGCACACTGCTGCAGCCACTATGAGCCACTGTGTGCTTCCTGATTAATATCTTTTGCCATCTCAATCACACATGTCCTACTTCTATCCCACCCTCTATCAAAAAGATCTCAGGGCAAGTAACATTGACGGAAGTTAAACAGTTTAAAACAAAAATGGTTTAAGTAAGCTAAAACATATCAATAAATTTTATTACGGTCTATAGAGGAAAAACATAACAAGATTATGTAAAATAAATGGACCAGGCAAGTGGAGGGATGGTACTGGCTTCCACACAGGCTTTTGGTACATTGCAATTTGTAATTTCATTCACAGTCAGAAAATCTGCAACATTCTTCACAATTGCATTTTCTCAAGTTATATGTGTCACTACAAGAGACCAACTGCTGGTTAACAAAAAACAAGTTGTCACCAATGATGCCTAAGTAATTCCCAGGTCACACAGCCTAGGAACTGTGGGATTTAGGAATGGGGGGAAATATTCAGAACTACCTTACTCCAAAAATCAGAAAAAAATGGGTTACTCAAGTGTCAGGGAACCATGACATGGAGAATCCCACACTTGTGGAAATCTTCACTGTTCAGGATCTTTTCTGTGCATACACACACACATACACACACACAACTATTTTTTCAGAATGCAGAATACTGATTCCTGTTCAAGAAACTTGTTTTCTCATAGAATTTTTTTTCAGTATAGAAAATACTGGTTTTGCACAAACACACACACACTTTTTTCCTTTTTTGCACAGAACAAGTCCCAAGCTGCAAATAGTCTTTGACAACTGCACAGTGTTGATTACTTTCTCACAGTGAAGATAAAAATGGTAAAATTATTCATTCTTAACAAAAAATTTCATCTCTATTGGGATGTGACACCTAGGTTGCTGAAAAGGACATGAAGTTTTCTATTCCCATATGTTCTGGTTTTTCGAAAGACCTGGCCTACATATATTATCATAGTCCCCACTCCATTCCTTTTTTCATTGCTGCCTCATTGCTCCCTTGGCCTGGTAACACTTAAAAGTGCAACTACATTCTTTAGATTTATATTCTTTAGCTGAGCCATGTGTGGAAGCCTGGCCTAAGTTTGCTCCTTTTTCTCCAACAAAACTAGTAGGAGCTTATAGAGAAAAGAGGTTCATAAGAGTTTGGAGATGACTGTAAAAAATTGTCCAACTTTATTCTTTGAACAGAAGTCATTTGTTGCCCCAAATATAGGGACATTTGGGTGATGTTTCCATTTTCTACTCTCCCAATTCCACAATGTCTCATTAAAGGAAGACTTTTTTCCCCCAAAGTGGGCATTTTAAAAAGTGATGTTACTGGAGCACTCTCTGATGTTGACTTTTATGTTTCCTCATTAATTATGGTTTATTGCATATACATACTACTTACTAGTAATGCAGTTTCTTAAATAATCTGTTACTTGATGATTCAGACCTGAAAGCCAGTCTTTTAGTCACTCCAGGGACAATGCTCTTGGAAATATATGAAATTCTAAGCTCCAAAGAATAACCAATATATGGATGATATCTTTAAAATGTGCATATGAGCTGTCATCCTAGATTTTTGACATTTGTATTTTACAAGTATTTCTGCAGCCTAAGAGAAGACAGAAGCTGAAAATGATAACAGAAGAATAGGAGAACAGTGAGAAAAGAACTTACAATGGAGGGGAGAGGGAGAGAAATAATGTACTTTGGTCTTTATAATTCAATAGTAGTTGTCACTGGGTGGCAGTACCTGCCATGTGATATTCTGCAGACATATCAACAACAAAAAGGAGGAAACACAATAACTGCCAAGATGGGGATAACATTTCCCTTTGGATGACAGCCAGATAGCCAGATGATAAGTATAATTCTGTCAGAGTAACTTGATTTAAAAGTGCACCTTGGGCTACTTTTCTGCAGTCATGTGGCTCCCAACTTCCACATCCTAGCAGCCTGGAGAATACTACTGAACGAACTAACAAACAAACTTTTATAGACCAGCCACCACTTGCATGGTCTCATCTCTCTCCCTCATTGTGCATTTCGAGAAAGGAGATGGAAAAAGCAGAGCAGGGATGCTGGAAAGTGAAAATTGTTTAGTGGGTAACATTACATAATGTATGCACATGTACCACATAATGATTTACTGCAAGATACACACATTCCAAAGAACTGCAAGAAAGCTTTCCTACATATAGGAACAGTACTTGTATGCATGAGTCATCCAGGAGGAGTAGCACCACATTAACTTAAGGAAATAGTGACACTCATCATCACAGTCTGATTATGTAGTGTATGTAATATGATGCCTTCAGCCTCAGACAAGTTCCTCCCCACCCCAAATTGCTGAGCATATTATTTTCAATGATGCACCACAAGAATAACAGGCAAATATTTAGGTAGTTCAAATACATTTAGGATATGAAAACTCTCCGAAGACTCTTTTAAATTCATCCAGGTTGTCACATCAGTGTTCTCATATGCAAGGCTCACTCCAATGAAATGACAAAATGTGGGGGGGGGAAATACACTGTAGTCTACACATGTAAGCATATTTATTTATGACAGCCAGTGTGGTGTAGCAGGTTGTTGGCCTAGGATTCCATGAGGCCACAGACACACCATGGCTATTTCCGCACTAGACTGTTATAGTGCTATTATTCCACTTTCAACATCCTATGAAATCCTAGGGTTTGCAGTTTAGGGGGGGGGCTTTGAGGTGCCGCCCTAAACTGCAAACCCAAGGATTCCATAGGATGTTGAAAGTGGAATAATTGCATCTAACAGTCTAGTGCAGAAATGGCCCATAAGTTGACTTGAGAGCACATAACAGCAATGGAATATTTTCAAGTCAAACTATGAAATGTTCAAACTGACTTTCATCAGATGCAGAAAATTCTAAGAATATATTTACAATTCTTTTTAAAACAAAATGGACACTCTCATCAAAACTGTGAGACAGCAATGTGCTAAAATAGCCAGAATTTTGTTTCTCGGCAAATTACTGTCAACACCAAGTAGTGCATTTTCTACTTGTTAAAAGTCTTGGTAAAGTAGAATAAAGAAGAATTGTCACAAATCATTAGCTGAGTATGTATTTCAAATCCTGTACTTAAATAATTTCCTGACTATACCACCAAACGGTTTCCACTATCTCACTTCTGTCATTGAATTAAATATTATTGACATTATTTCCAAAGGAAACAAAACAGAAACATCTCAGTAATTGATTCTGTCATGACTTCATACCAGCAATTATGGCAGTTCTGCCCCTGCTTTTTATGTCAGAGGGTAAGCAGAGACAAATGTGATTAATGATATTTTCAAATGCTGAAGCCTTGAAATATTGCAGAATAGCCCTTTTTCCTACAAAAGAACCTCTCTTGTTCCTTATCAGGCAGGTAAATCCAGATTAGAAGATTCTTGACACAGTTCATTGAAAAATATCTGGAAAGAATCCTTACTGGTTTATTTACTCTTCCAATGTTTTTGAACAGTCTTGGAGGCGGAGAAGTCAGTGGAAGAATCACAGAGTTGGAAGAGACCACAGGGCCCATCCGGTAACATGAAGATGGGATTCCATTCCTGAGTTGCCATACCTGGTGTCCAAGAATTAGCCTGAACATTTAAATGTTCTGTGAGTATAGAAAATCTCTTAACCAATATTAGAGCTGGATCCCAGCCGTGATCAGGATCCTCACGGTTCTCTGAGATTTTACCAAGAACAGTTGTGAATTATTCCAGTGACCATCCTCTGTAATTTAACAGACACATTACCCACAATGATGAGGACAATAACAGTAATCTTCATAGCTCCATTTTCTCCACACAAAGATTAGCTTTATCACAAACATCAAGAGGGCACTGTAGAGCTTGCCCCATGTAACATACTATAGGATAATGGATATGTGGGATAAGTGATTTTTTTGCCCCCAATATGATAGGAACCAGTACCATATTTGTATACACTGGCTATAGCTGTTTGTTTCTTTCTTTTCTGGAAAGATACCAGAGGCTCACAGTTCATGGACTGGCTCCAGTCCATAGACCACCACTTTGAGTAGTAGCACAGCTATAGAACAAGAGCTTTATATCCACCTACTCTGTAAAATATCTTGATTGCCTAATTTGCTGCTTCGTGGACTTAAATAAAATCTGTGCTGGGCCCGGGCCAACAGATAAAAGACCTTCCCAAAGATACAGAAGAAGTAGCTCAACTAAGCCCATATGTAAGGCTATGTTAATATCCCAGTAATAGCAGGTAGAAGCAGCAAGGCAACACAGCACATCAACACATCAAAGCAGGGATCAATATGTTAAGGAAGAATTCATCTGCTCAGTAAGAGGTCCCCAACTTTTAATTATTATTCAATTCTAAAATGCTCAGACTCTGAATTACAGTGCCACAGGGGGAGGGAGGTATGTCTGAAAATTTGGAAGTCTGCCATTGTTCAATGTTCCTTATTTTTCTAGATTTTTTTCCAGATATAAAAAGTACAAGCAATATATTAACCCATGATGACAAAAGAGAGAATTATTATGTTAGTCCTAAATAAGTATGCATCATTCTGCAGCACAGGAAAACTAACTGAATATGTCATTTGAATATTTAAAATGTTCAGGCCAGTACTGAGTCCCATTTTTAGCAAAAGGCAGAATATGAATTAAATAAATAAATAATCAAATGCAAACACATTAAGGGCAGGTTCCATCAAATCAGTGGGGCTTTCTTCTGAGTAAGTATACATAAGATTTTACACTGTGACTTGTCCCCCACTTTAAAAATTAAGACTAATGATTTTACTATTTTCCCCTTACTCATTTCTAAGATATATTTTTTTTTATGGTATTAAAGGTTAATAGACACGTGCACTGAGCAGCAGTTATAGTTGTCATGGGAACTGTGATTCCTAATTTCATTACTTATGTACATAATTTGTTAAATGTAATGCTTCATTTATTCTTTTTTCATATAATTCACTGTGTTTTCTTTCATCTAGATTGTATAAAGGTACTTCTATTGCTGGACATTTTGAGCAAATAATTATTAATAATAATTATTTAAAAAGAGTGGAAGTTCTCTGTTCACCTGACTTTTCCCATTGGATCTGATGACTATTAACTGTCATATAATAAATATTTAATGCAAATGCAGGAAAAGAAAGAGACAGAGAAGACCCTAGACTGAAATCAAAACAACTCTAACTGTATACTAGGAGGTATTTTAGGTACAAAAAGACAACCTTCTTGGGTGAAGACAATGTAAAACTTGTGGTCCAGAAAAGTAACTTTCCAAGCTCTGCAGGCAATCACCATGTTGATTCCTCAAATGAAATATTCAGTGTGATGCTGATGTCACAATGGACATAGCATTCTAGGAAATCTCAGATGGGATTTGCTTGTGCTTGACAGTCCAGCATTTACCTGAAGCTTGCCTAAGCTGGTGATGAAGCCATCACCTGGTATGGAAATCTAAACCTCTCTTGTTGCCTCCAATCATTTATACCCTTTTTGGGCCTGATAAGCGGCTTATTGTAGTCACAGCAGCAACAATATAGTGACTTGGTAAAATGAGATACTCAGCAGAATGTGGCCGTCATTCCAAATCCTTCTCAATACAATAACTGATAATAGTAACTTAGCTCCACTGAACTGCTTCCCCCAGCAACTCCAGGAAAAATTAGAAGGCCACGCTGCTTTATTAAGGACCCAAGTTTACTGAAAGAAATACATTTCTGTCCAACAACCTGACAGACCAGAATCTGAATAGAATGGAGGCCCTGAGCTTAGCACTCTTACACCCTAATACAGCATCTTAAAAAGTGCCAGGTCACTCATACATTGTGCATGTGTCACTCATACATTGTACATGTGTCAGGGTAAATTTCCATCCAATGAACAGTTCTAGCAGATGATCTTTCCAGGCAAGGTGTCTAAACTGGCCTCACACAAATTCTTTCCATGTAAACAACTTAGTCCTCATTCCTTGCTATCAGAAATCTCTTAACACTTCTGTGTTAAGGAGGAACTAAATATGCTTGGTGCTACCTTCACTGTGTCAGCTTGTTCTTCTGGAAGAAAGTCCTTGAAGCTAAGGTTTTTCTAAGTTAGCTCAAGTGAAGCCATGTTAGCATTCCCCACCACTGGCCTCTTGGGTGAATTCCTGAAACCAATGATGAGTGGCTATGTATCCTACTTTACCAATTAGCTACTTGAGCCTAGTGGCAATGTGCCTTATGATACTACACTTGGGCCCTTTTTGCACCTTTCCTTTTCTCGGGACTGGGGTGCAGGGATCACGCGAGCAGCCTCTTGGGAGAGGCTCTCGCGTCCCTGTTGCTTCGCCTCCGCAGCCCCTGCCTGCTAGCAAGCAAGCAGCATGAGGGCTCCTCCTCTTCCTTCGCAGTGCAGCCTGGGATTTTCCCAGGCTGTGCTGGGGCAGTAAGCACGAGCGCCGTGGCTCCAGAGGCTCTGCAGCACGGTAAGTGCGCACGGGGCCCTGGTGCAATGCACAATCGTGTACCATTTTCAGCTAGAAGCCGAAAATGAAATAGTGCACGATTGGCGCCTGCCGGCTCCGGCAGCATTGCACAATTGCGAGGACGTCATGTGGACAGCTCCTTGCAATTTCACAATGCTCCAGAAGCCCTTTTGCATGGCGAATGCTGTGCAAAAAGGGCCTTGATCTTAGCCAAAAGGCTGAGAAGCCTTTTGAATGAATAATGTTTGCTTGATTTGAAAGTGGGATGAGAAAAAGAAGAAGGATGACTGTACTAGATGTAATTATGCCCATTTAAAAGCATGCAGGATGGCTTTGGAACAAGAAGTAACATGATATGTCATATCACTTTGAGCACTGGAGTAGAAATATGGGTGACAGTTGGTGCTGGTCTGAATAGTGGTAGCAAGCTTAATTCATTTGGGGGCAAAGAACAAATTAAACATAAGCATGTAGCAGCAGATCAATTGTTCCCTATGTTTCTGGATTTTGGGAGGTGAGTGCAAATGGTTGTGTAGCACTTGCACAAAATGCTGAACTCTGCAATCATAGAAAAAAGGGGGAGAACATCTTCCAAAAAGGCTAGCTCACAAGTCCACACATATGCCGCGCATATTAATATAAATCTTTAACTTTTTCATTCTTATATGCAGTAATTAATAACTTTTTTTCTTTGCTGGCTGAAATTATAAGGGATTTTGCACATTTTCATTTTTTTAGGACGTTGAGATTACTTTAAGGGGAAAAAACGAACCTTTTTTTGCAGAAAATAGTCTTGTATGCAAAATGTGTCTTTGGATAAAAATAGTTTTTTTCACAAAGCATTGTAAGGCCCCTCAGCACTAAAATAAAGAAATAAACTGCACATCAGTTCATCCATCAAGTTCACCTTTTTCAGCAGGGTCAAGAAAATTTATAATCTTTACATACCTATGAGAAATTTACCCAGGTCCAAAAATGTAAAAATTCACTGGAACCTGGGCTCACATGGCAGGCTAACTGCAAAAGCCATTGCACAGACTCTTGGTAGAAAGTTATAGGGAAGAAGGCCTCTGAACCTCTGAATGGTCAAAACCGCATTTTCCATTGCATGTCATCTATCAAATATGTCTTAAATACTGCTGTATGCAAATGTAAAATATGATATTTTGCAATTTTAAAACCATTTTCTGTGGATTGTGCGGATTCTTCAAATTTTTTTATGTGACATATTAACAAAAAACAAAAAAACACTGGCCACTGATAATCTTCCAAAAACTAGAGTGGATTCCACTTTGTTTTTCACTTCAATTTGATCTTCACAGCCCGGGACCTAGATACCTGAAAAACCATCTCTTCCCATAGGAACCTGCCTGAAATGTAAAATCCTCACTTGAGACCCTGTTGCATATTGCATTACCCTGAAATGCTAGGCTGGTGAGTATGCATGATAGGCCTTTCTCTGTACCAGAACCCCAAGCAGAACTCCATCCCAAGGAATGGTAGGGGGGGCTCTGTCCCTTCTGAGTGTCCAGCAGGCAACAAAAACAGCTATTTAACTTGGCCTGTGGTATCTAAAATGAGGGCTGACTGCTATGGTTGTTTTTGGTTGTTTTTACCTTTTTTGAAAAAAATGTCTGTGGTTTTACAACCATTTTTAAAGATGACATGTAGTTTGTTTTCAATTGTTATTAGTCATGTTTTTAATGATTCAAATATTTTTGTACATTGTACTTTGCCTTGGGGCCCTGGTGGCTCGAGAGGCAATAAACAAAAGCCACAATAAATAAATAAATAACTTCCCGTGGAATATATAGTCACGGAGAAAATTAGATACATGTTCAGGGGCACAGTAATTACAATGAGCCCTCTGTTACTGTGGGAGTTAGGGGCACAAAGCCCCTGCAAAAATGGAAAATCCACAAATAAAAATGAAATTCATTATATATGTGTGTGTATATATATGTGTGTGTGTGTGTGTACACACACACACACACACACAGATACATACACATAATGCCTGAGAATACCTATCTAGGAATCTCTAAGACCTCCAGCAGTATTTTGTGGTACGCTTCCAGCTGAAGTGGACCACATTGTCAGGCTGGAGAACCTAGCAATACCAAGACATGTGTTCTCTCTAAGAATAACTAAGCACTCATACGAGTGAAAGGTGCTGGAGGACTTAGACATTCCTAGAGAGAATATATTTTTTCTGTGGCAGGGCAAATAGAGTTAGAATTTTTTAATAACTAAATAAATAAAATAACCTGCAATAATCAAATCCATGAGTGCTAAACCCACTAAAGTGGAGGGCTCTCTGTAATACATGGCGAGAGCATTTATACAAAATGTTCTTTTTATCATGCAGACAGTGGTGGCTGATGGTTGCCATGTCAATGGAACAGTGAATCAACTCTAGGTTTTAATCCAGTTTTCAAAGGCACTGTCCAAGCTACTGACTCCTATTCTTAAATAGGCTGAGTACCTTGCACAGCTCTTTTAAGGCTAGACAAAAGCTGGCATGATTTCCTCACCCCACCAACACAGGACTCAAAATCCACCACTGAGTAAAAACAAAACAAAGTAATTTTCTCTGATAATGTAGAACATAGAGGCACAATAAAACTAAACCAAATGTAAGCCAAAGTAATATTAGTAACTATTCAAAGATATGTAGGCATTATTTAAATTACAAACAAAAGTGAAATAAAAGCAAAAGAATCAAGTTGGCACAAGCTCTAAAAATGCAAACAAAAAGCTCCAAATTAAGGTCATCATTAGAGTTGCTAATACACACAAAATTGTTTTATAACTTACAGGATAAAAAGCAAACTCTCATAGGTCATTTGGCAAAATGAATAGAGGAAGTCCAGGTTTTCATTATTGTTATTATGTGCTGTAACATTAGAAAATAACTGCCAAGGCTATCTTTCTTTCAACAGCCCTTTTGTATTTCTATTGCTGCCTAACAATAATTTTTCTAACTTTATCATTCTACAGCTACAAATCTTCTTACTAAATAAACATTCCAATGGGAATGGCCAATATATTTATTGAGATTAGAGCTTCTATTAAGACATATTAGTAACAAACCTGATTAGATTCAGTTATAAGATATGCCTGAGAAAGAAAATCCAAGAACCAAAAACAAATCCTGAGTATTATTTTCATGTAATAATTGCTTGGAATGTTAGGATACATGGTTGATTGTCTCTGCCTAAGGCTTTGGGCCTTTGTGGCAAATTCAGTGGAATAAAGGATTTTTTTTTTCTTTTTAAACGAGCTGAACTAAACACTATTTGAATTTTAGCTTAGCTTACAAATAGATTGAATGAATAAATAAGATGATTTTCATCTGTTTCTCTAAAATTTACTTTTCAGCAGGTAATAGGATATTCCTCTTTTGTCATGCCTAAAAGTTGCATGTGTCTCTGTGTGTGTGTGTGTGAGAGAGAGAGAGAGAGAAGGAGAGAGAGAGTTCAAGTCACCTGTCAACTTACAGTAACCCTATTAATTTCATAGGCTTTTCTTAGTCAAGGAATACTCAGAGGTGGTTTTGCCAGTTCCTTCCTATAAAATATAGCCTACAACACCTAGTTTTCACCAATGGTCTCCCATCCAAGTGCCAACCAGAGCTAAGCCTGCTTAGCCTCCAAGATTAGATGGTATCTGGTAACTTTAGGTTATTAGCCCATCCTGAAATTCTTACCAACAGGAAACTATCTGTCTCAAATATCCCTGGGAACTGTAGCTAGCAAGAGCTTCTGGGACCCGAGTAAAGACACAGAAGACACTGGATCTTATCAATGACTTGTTAGAAGACCTGGCTGCTGGTCTTTATGGAGACACAATTCAAAACTGTGGTTATGTCCTATAAAGCACCATACAACTTGAACCTAAGCTACCTAAAGAACTGTATACTCCCTCCTGAGTCTGTCTAGACTTTGGATCTTTGGGAAAGATCCTTCTCTCTTAGATGATACCCTCAGCATTTCTATTTAACCCCCATCTTTTTTTGTGCAGGTATGCTGGGCCACTAAAGAGTCCTGTATTTTCTTTGGGAATTTTTTATTGATATGTTTTAAATTTAATTTTATTATGAAAATATGTATTTGTGAATATGTATTTGTGTTATACTGGCATTTTTCATTCAATCTTTTTGTGATCCACCTTGACTCTCAATTCTAGGAGAAATGTGGGATATAAAACAAATGAATAAATGAAATGACAGTCCTAAGGTAGCTTTATGAAGGTGTATCATACTAATCAGGTGTAACAAAAAAAGCCAAAAGGGTGGACCCCATGCCTACATAGCTCATGCTTGAAAATATGGGATAAGAGAAATTAAAATGAGCAAGGACAAGCAAAGGGAGGGAAACTGCAGGGAAGGATAGGGCAGTGCATCACTATAACCTGCAACCATATTTTATTCCTTCCCTCCTCTTCTTCCATTATACCACATATTATGAGAAAGTTTTGAAAGTAAAGCTACTTTTATATGTAGGCTAAGATTGTTGGGTTTTTTCCCCTTAATGAGATCCTGTGCATGGGTGAGTGGGTGTGGGATTGGTGGTTGTTCAGTTTCTGCCTTGCCAGTTAGCTAATTGCTTGAGCAATCCACTACTATCTGTCAATCACCCATTACAGGGGTGCAGTTTTCTTTGGATGCCTAAACTTTATTAAATGCTGAACTGCACATTCCTGCATTGCCAGAAACCTGGGTAATGAAGGAAAACTTCATTTGTGAGGGTAGAATTCTTATTTGGGGAGCCAATGCCTTAATTTTGTTTCCCATGCTCACCCCCATACCTTCACACCTTTCCCAACACATATACTGCTGAATTTACCATATATGGCAGACAGTGTAGAACCTTCTCTGAGTACTACTTATAAAATATGAGCTATGCCACCCTTTCATTTTATATTTTGATTACAATAGAAGAAAGATTAATAACCTATTCGTCAACTCAAGTTTAAGAACTTGGATTTAAGCTGATTTAAAGCTCAGTGAAGTTATGGATTGACCTGTGTATAACCTACTAGTTCTTATGGGCTCAGCAAAGGTCAGTCATGAAAGGAAAAGAAGGAAAGGAAAGGATCAAAGACTCTTATAGAACACAAAGAACTTGACAAGCCAAGCAGTTCTTTGTTAACACTGGTTATTGAATGGTATTGCAAATATTTAATAAAGCTGTGTCCACACTATACCCACACCTCTATGGATTATTAAAAACATCAACTATACTTTACTACATGAAACCTTCAATAGTCAGGCTAAGCCTTACATTGGCTTTACAACAATGAGAAAATTTAGTATGGAATCCAGTCAGGTATAAGATCATTGCTGAGTTATCCTATGTCTCATTGTTACTGTAGTTTCTAGTCCGAGCCTGTGGCTTATTAAATATAACCTGATATCAAGAAATTGGCCATCACAAACCATTCCTCTCCACGTGCTTGTGAGGCCCCCAGACAAGCACGCACATGGGCACGGCCAGTAATTTGCTGGAAGGCAGCTTCAGGAGACCTCCAGGCAAGTACACTTGGAAAACACATTATGTATGTACGCAGCATACAAAAGATCCGCCGCCCCAAGCAGGCAGCTTGATGAGCCGAATACTCAACTGTCAAGCATTCCGCATTTGCATACTGGCTACTCTATTGACAACTCTGTCATAATTCAATAATGCTAAATACTGACCTTTCGGAGGCTTTGTCTCCAGCCCAACACCCATTGTTTTCCCCGGGAACAAACTAGCCTACAGGCACATTTTCCCCTATAAGACCCCCTGATTTTGAGCACTTCTTCGGATCGCTCCTGGCTTCCATCCTGCCTTGCTGCCACTCCGTTCGTCGAGCCTTCACCTCAGCTTCCATGTGCTGAGAATCTCTGCTTCAACAGACTTTTCTTCTGATTACCTGGGCTACAGGATCAGGTGTAGTATTTCCCCTGAAAAATCCCTCTCAAAACCCTCTATCAAACTCCTACCTTTCTTTCATTAGGTCTGTGTGAGTGATTGCATACATACGCATTGACTGTATTTCAAAATAAAGAAAACAATTATTATTTACTTCTGCTTGATTATTGACTCAGCCTGACCCCGTAAACTTTGGGTCCAAGATCTCGCTAGGTTGCCCTGCCTCTTGCATTGCTATAGCTTGTGCTCTTGCTAATTCCCATTCCCCATTATTTGGAGCACATTGAAGGTGTCCCTCACGGGACCCCAGAAATCAGGGTAACATCATAATATCTAGATTTTTGGGCAAAGGAAGTTATCTGATGGCTATTCCATACGGCCCATTTAGTGCTGCCTGTGGAGCATGAGAAATGAATAAGAAAAGGATACAAGTGAAGGGCACACTAACCTAAAATCTTTATTCACCTATCATGGAATTAATAGGATCTCACCCTCTGCTAAAGGTCTTCATTCCTTTATAGGAATGGCATGGACAGATACAACAACCAGGAAATAGGCTGGCAAATGTGGAAAACAAGGCCATGAAGCAGCATCAGGTGGCAGCATAAACTGGAGAAAGAGAAACTTTATAAATCCTTTTCTTCCAAATGTGATCCCACTGCATTCTAATGTATTTCCATCTGGGGAGTAGGAGAATGAGCTAAGGCATTTTTGCGTTGAATGATTCTAAGTTTTCATTACTTTAAAGGAGCCCTTTGTTAAGAGTAACTAAACCAAAAGATACCTTAGTTGATTAGCTTGAACATCCATAAAATCTGGGAAAGGTCCAATAACCTTCAAATAGCACTTCCTACCATGAATACTAAACTGGTCAACCATAGGACATGCCCTGATGATGACAAAACCAATTTAGGTTCTTTAGAGGACATTTCATCACACTATAGTGATTTTTATGTGACTTTCCCCACACAATTATGTTTATACTTCCTAGCAAAGGATGAAATGGATAATTGGACAGTGGCTCTCAAGCAGCAAATTTTGTAAATAGAAGTAGTAAAGTCGCCAATGAATGGGATTTAACTAAAAAGAACAACATCAATACCAGTGATATACAAAAAGAAGTGGTGTGGTTTAAAATAAAAGAAAGACAAATGAAGATGTTGAATACCTGCAATTACAAAAACAAACGGCAGAGTGGTGGTGTGACTGATTCACTGAAACCAATGAACATCAAGTCTCTGAAAGACAGTATTACCAAATTAATTGAATGTCCATTAAAGCTATGAACCAGAGTAATAATGATCAGAAAGTGTTCCTTCTGTATTTTGGCTAAGCAGGGTTTAAAGCTTTCTGCAACTGTTAAAACAAAGAAAGATAACAGCAAAAGTAGAATAAAATTCCATGTAATAACCATACTCTCTTCTCAGTGATGACAAAATATTATACTCTATGGTGTAAGGACAATATCCTTCAGCTTTAACACATGACCCCAAAATAGCCTTACACCAAATATGAGGAATCATATTAGACTGTCCTAAAATTCTATCTCTAATGACAATATAGTCCAGATTAC
The DNA here is from genome assembly GCA_948474755.1 of Ctenosaura bakeri. NCBI lineage: Eukaryota > Metazoa > Chordata > Lepidosauria > Squamata > Iguanidae > Ctenosaura > Ctenosaura bakeri. The sequence goes on along the minus strand of CAOLHI010004363.1, from coordinate 94,377 downwards.
CAATTTTCAATTGAAAGTAACACAGAAATTGCCATTGTTAGAAATTTAGGAATCACCGGAATTAAGTTTGTGAACAAAGATTTGATACAAAATGTTGACAAACCAGTGAATCTCTCTCAGCATGATCATTTCTGGTAGGAAACTGCTAATCTGAATTGTGTGGGAAGTATAAGTACAACTAGGTTACCAACAGTTTGAGTAACATTATGTTCCCCTATATTATCCCAAAATATCTGCCTCCACAGGCAAGAAATCAAGATACAAGATAAATAAATGTTTTGGATTATGCTCTTCAATCAGCATTTGGTGGAGTTTGAAACATCTCTTGGCTCCATCATTATAATTCTTTACTGTGACAGGGCCTTACTTCTCCCAGATTGGTGTGGTGATGCCCAATCTGCTAAGGTGCCCAGTCTTTACCACACAGCTCTCATAACACCATCTTTGTGCAAAAGGGCAAGGGTTTCCAATGTTTATTTAGAAGCACTTAATAAATTTAGGATAGTGTGTTTTTGGTGTTTTTGTATACAATTTATACAACTTAGCCCAGGCAGTGTTTACAAAGATCAACTGTAACATTTATTAAGATAACAGTAAGATTAAGGTAGTATATTAGGGTATATATACAGTTTAATATTGATACATTTGTTCAGTGCACTTTTCAGACAGTATTAACCATTAACTCACTGCTCAGAAACAGCTCAATCATTAGACTTTCATAAAAGACACAATTATCATATAACAGCAGTTTGGCTAGACTCTCACCAAAGGCTCAGCCCTCAATCTAGGTCACACTCTCTGACCAGATCCTACTAGGGCTTCATTACTCTTTTGCCTTTCACTAGGCTTCCACTGAGAACTAAACCTCCCGAAACAGCCACACTCTGACTGACTTAGGGAGTCTAGTCCCCAGCTCCTTGCTAGGCTCTCACTGAAGGAATTCTAATACCCACAGGTGCTGGGCTTTATATAACTTTTCTCTCAGCCATAATCCCCTCCGACACACTGGGTTTCTTTTCTGAGGTGCTATTACAGTTGCCGTGCAACCTGCTTCCATGCTGCACTGGCACTTCAGCAGCCACACCCCCAGAACTTTGTCACATTTACCTATTCATTTGCTATTCAGGAGCAGACTCTAAACTGCTGGCAGTTGTTGTTCTGTACTTTCAAGCTGTTTCCAACTTAAGGCAACCCTATCACATTGCTTTATTGCAAAATTTGTTCAGCGGGGGGTTGTCCTTAACTTCCTCCAAGGCTGAGAAAATGTGACTTGCCCAAGGTCTTCCAATGGGTTTCCATGGCTGAATGGGATTCAAACCCTAGTCTTGAGATCCAAGGCTCAAAACATTATACTACACTGGTTTTCACTGGCACTAGGCAAAGCCAGTGTCAGACAGGGTTAGATACAGAAAAATCTGGTTTTGTCCCCATTCTGCTCCAATTACCATAACAACATTTAAGCAATATAGTACAATTCCCTAACATCTAATTGATTTTACGGATAGCGTTTCTTGGTTCAGTGGGCACCTTGTGACAATATTCTTCCTCCATATTCTATTGCCATTTTGCAAATTTTGAAGCTGGGAAAGATGACAATTCTCAGGCAGGCATGAATGTAGCTTGGTTCCAGTTGAATACAAGTAAAAGTCTTAACTGCATCAATGTGATTGAAAACTCACTAACAACTACAACTGGACTTAATCAAACAGAGGAAATGCAAGTCTGCTTAACTCCTTTTACCCCTTTTACTCCTTTTGAAGGAGCCAGACTCAGCGCCTCCCCCAGAAGAAAAGGAGGGGAGGGAGGAAAAAAAAGAGATGGCACCAGAATTTTGTTAATCATATGAAGATCAAAAAGCAAAGGGTTCATTTAAGCCCTGGTTTCAAGGTTGTGCCTCATCACACATAAAATGGTCCAGACTGGTAAATCATAATGCCAGGTACCATTTTCTTTACTCAGATATGAACATTAAACACTATAAAATAATAAAATACCTCTGTATAAACCATCTTATCTCATTTCTTTTCTAATGGCCTTCTCTGGACCATCTGTCAAGCAGAGTGATGAGTTACACATGACCATAAAAGAGGGCATTGTGATAGCAATCAATGTGCTAATTTAGGCTCTGATGGGTTACAGCAGAAGTGTATATAAGGAACATTTGTATGTCATTTCCGTTAGATCTGTTTCACTTCTGTGTTCCACTGGGCAGAAAATTCAATTTTATTCAGAGGAGAAAGGAAACAAAATACGGTGTAGGAAGCACCTCAGCACTGGAAATCAGAACCATGGATAGGAAAGCCTATAAGGTGTACATCCTATTCCTGCTTTGTGCCTGTAACACCATTGCTGATATCCATGTTCTCGTTGGCTTGTTTTGTGGATTTATTCCTGTGAATGACATACCCCAGACACTGAACACCACCATTTGGATGATAGTTTATTCTGTACCATTTTTCTTTGCCACTATTTACTCATACATTTCTTCAACCTCCCTTTCTTGTTAATACGTATGTTGATATATTACCTACTGATGGGTGGATTATACCTTCTTGCCCTCGTTTTACGGGCGCATGTCACACAACCCAAATTTCAATGCTCCCCACCTCCTCAGAACAGGAGATCTCTAACCCTCATGACAACCCCAGCCTGACAATATCTGATCTCTCGAGGAAGAAATATTTTGCCAAATAGAAATTTTTCACACACCTCTTCATACCATAATCAAGATGACAAAAGCAACGACCGTAGGATTAGCACCTCCTTGCTGTGTAGATATTTTGTTTCCATTTTATTAACCTCAATCACAACTGTTCATATTACCAGGAAAAGGAGTGGGATGGCAAAGCAAAAAAGGAGAGAAGAAAACAAAACATAGGGAGGAGAAACCCTCTGGATGCCTTATATTTTAAAGTGCTGTATGCTGCAACATGAGTTCTATTGGAAAATGGAAATCAAGAAAGAAATGTGGGGCTCATCCACCATGTCACAAACAGGCTATCCCACCAGATGCTTCAATTGCTTTCTGCTAGTCTGCATTCTAACCCCAGCACTGCAAATGCATTAAAAAAATGATGGGGAATATGTAGCACCAAAATTTACATCTGAGGTAAGGAAAGATGGTAGGATAACACAAAAACATTATAATTGACAACAATATGGAATGAATGAAAATCCAGAAAAAAGGATGATGAGAGCCAACGTTTTTTCTTAAGGTATCACTTTTATTTATCACTAGCATATATACCTAGCGTTGCCTGGGATTTTATTTGCTAATCAGTAATACTTGTTAGAAAGATTTGAGATCCTGTATCTCTAATTTCCCAAACTGTCTTGTCCAGTACCTGTAACTTTTCCCCATGTTTCCCAATCCAATCTGTATTTAGAGTTATTAACATAGAGAGTTTGGGTTCTTGAGGGAATACACTGCCCTCCTAATTGCTGCTATATCACGTCTCCATAGCAACTGGCCTATTCAAGACAGGCACATTTGACTGAAGCCCAAGAGCTCTCTGGCTGAGAATTCTAAAGGCCCCTTCCCTAAACTGTGAACCCCAGGATTCCATAGCATCTTCTTAGGCAGCCAATCATATGAGGTCTTCACCTGACACAAACAGAAAAATTCTGACTTTTGTATATTTAATTTACTGACTTGCTAATTCAGCTTTATCTGTCCTCTCTTGAGAGTTTATCCAGAAAGGGGAGAAAAATCCTGAAGTATTCAGACTGCATACTCATGGCTTTGCATCCAAACCCATTCCTGAAAATCCTGGGTTTCACTGACTCCCCTCCCACCTTGTGTTCTTCCTCCTCTCCTTCCCACTGATCATGTGACTTTCAAAAACTGACTTTCACCAATTTCCACTGAGTCCTTTCTAATTATTATTCAGAAGTTATAGTCAAATGTGTTAAAGTGCTTTAGCAATATTACACCAGTCAAACACTACAATCATTTTCTTTTATTGCTAGTATTACTCTTTCCTTCATTTGATCTCTGTTGTATCTTATAGAAACAGTTGCTTTGTTTTTTGGTGGTAGTCATCTTAGCAACTTTCTCTGTAGGTACATTTCATTTCAGGAAATACTAGGTTAATTTAAGCTGATCTGGGGAGTGAGAATAAAAAGTCTTTGTAAGTGATGGGAGTTTGCTAAGAATATTTCAGGATGGGGGGGAAAAAATCATATAGATATCCCTCCCTCCAAAAAATGGAAGGGACACAAACAGAACCAGGGACTTTCTGGATTTTTCCAGTCTGTCTGTCTGGGCCCTTAAAATTTCTTTCGGAGTTCTGCTATTTTGATTTATCTAGAATCCCTTTGAATTTAGAAGATGCTCTCCTTTTTGGCACATCTCATTCTCTTTCCACCAAGTCTTAAAAACCATTTGGGGAGCCTAATATGGTATGTGACTGACCTTTCTGGGAACTTCAAATACTGCATGTGATATTGTTAGCTTAGAACTGCGGTTCTCAACCTGGGGGTCGAACGACTCTTTCACAGGGGTCGCCTAAGACCATCAGAAAATACGTATTTCCGATGGTCTTAGGCTCCATTTCCTCCTCGGTGGTGGTGCGCGAGCCACGCACTCGCGTCCTCCTGCCCCCTTTGGCAGGAGTGCATGCGGCCACAGCGTCGCCACAGCAGGAGTGTTGGTGCGCAAGCGCGAGCCACGCGCTCGCATCCTCCAGCCCCCTGTTCAGAAGGAACTGAAATCGCTCCCCTTCTCCGCTACTGGAAGAACCTCCCGTCTGACGGGCCAGCTTGGGGAGGCGGCGGCAGCACGGGGGGCAGGCTCCCTCCTTGTCACAGCCCCTCCCCCACTCGCCATGGAGGGGGCGCTGCAGAAGGGCCGGGGGGCTGCAAGGCGGCGCCTTCCGGGGGGCAAGCTGCACCCGGCGCAAAAGACAAAGGCGCTGGGATTCCTCCCCTCCCCCCAGCCAGGGTTGACACTCTGGAAACTTTTCCCACACTGCCCCCTCCATCGGAAACGAGAGCGAAGCAGAAGCAGAGCCCAGTGGGGGTTCTAGGAGTTTTTTTCACAGGGGAGACGCACGGCTCCTCTTTCCCTCCCTGCCCACCCCCCCCGTTCCTGGCCGGCAAGGTGGCCTTTGCTGGGGGGGAGGCATTGTAAATAATAAATAAATAATTTTATGGTTGGGGGTAACCACAACATGAGGAACTGTATTAAAGGGTCGCGGCATTAGGAATGTTGAGAACCACTGGCTTAGAATCAACAGTGCTTTCTCTAACACAGCTTTCACTACTAAGCTTTATATTAAGTATGTCTGTGGGCTGTCAAAAAAGATTTTTTTTAAATGTTTTTATTAATTATGAAAGAAAAAAACAAAACATAACACCATTTGATTACCATTAAAGTGAAAAAGAAAACATTACAACAAAATAGCTTACATTATTATTCCTTTCCAGATCCTTTATCATCATATACTTATTCCACGTTATATATCATATTGCTTATATATTTTTGTTACATTCTTAACTCTATCCTTTTCAACTATATTTAACCTATTGCTGTTACTGAATATGATCCTATTTCAAAACGTATTAATACTAACCCTAACCTTAAATGTAACCTTAAATATAACCTTAAATGTAACTTAAAATGTAAGCCCTAACACTAAGGCCCTTTCTGCAGCTTACCTCCATCCGGCGCGGTCATGCAAGGATCACACAAGCAGCCTCTTCTGTGAGGCACTCGCATCCCCTCTGCTCCGTCTCTGCAGCAGTTGCCTGCTGGCCGGCAGGCAGCGTGAGAGCTCCGCCTCTTCCTTCCGCAGAACAGCCGGGTATTTTCCCAGGCTGCACTGGAGGAAGAAGCGTGAGGGCTGTGGCTCCAGAGGCTCTGCACAGATGGTAAGTGTGTGTGGGGCCCTGGAGCAATGCATGATCGTGCATCATTTTCAGCCAAAAGCCAAAAATGAAATATTGTGCGATCGGCACCTGCTGGCCCCAGCAGCGTCACACAACTGCGAGGATGTCATCTGAAACACTCCTCACAATCACACAATGCTCTGGAGGCCCTTTCTCATGACAAATGCCATGCAAAAAGGGCCCAAGTGTTAACCCATCCAATTATCTCTCAGCTTACTCTACTTTCTAAAATAGTAATTCTTCTTGTGGAGGTGTGACACTTCCCTCTTTTATTAGGACTTTTTCCACAAATATCTTCCATATTTCTTCAAAATCATTCCCTTTTATTAGGGCTGCCAAGAAAGATGTGTGGGTTTATGTAGGATGATATTAAAGTGTGAAAATATTAGTTAGACCATTTTTAGCCCTTCTTCTTTCCCTTTTCCTTTCGCTTTCCCACAAAAATGTACTTCATATGGTGATGACCTCTTCCTCTTTGGAGATTTTTAAACAGAGCTAGAAGGCCATATCTCAGAGTGCTTTAGTTGTATATTTCTGCATGGCAGAAGGTTGGACAAGATGGCCGTTGTGGTACCTTCCAACTCTATATGATTCTTTATTAATCAAGCTGCAAGAACTGAAGCCCAAATTAGATATTTACAACAAGAATGCCTACAATAGTCTTCCAATACATAATTAATGAGAGATGGAACTATCTACTAAGCATTTGTTCCTCTCCCCTTTAGACTGCAATGGTTTCACTTCACATTTGCTTTGCTTTAATATACGTGATTCATATCCTGCAAAGGAAAGAAAGATAACAGAGTGAGGGGAAAAATAAATATGGATGTTAGGCCACTATAGGGTCAAATAACCATAGCTGCTCCTGTCCCCTGATATGCACACATCCAAAACATTGAAGTGAAAATGACTAGAGTATAAAAGACAAGCTATGGAATTATAATGATGAAATGCAATAAGCGTAAGGGCTGCAATTTCTTTTTTGTCTTCTACAGACATGTTAGCAATGCTATACAGTAATTCTGATTTGTTCTGTTTTTAAACTGCTATGTCACTGTGAGCCTAGTACTTCAGTATCAATGGGGAATAAATTCTAAAATCTATTGTTAGTCAAGGCTTCATTAAATGAACAGAACCTGAAAGTCCTCAGAACATTGATTTTAAAAGACTGTCACAAAATGCTTCCTTTTTAAATAGCATTTTGATTGGCAAAGTAATGATGACACTTCTTTCACAGAGACATGTGTCAGACTTGCACCAGTCATTTTTTTAAAAAAAATCCAGATGTTGCAAACTGAATGAATATGTGAATAATACATTGAAAATATCTCCAGAGGAAACCACTTCAGATAGGTGCTTCAGTGCAAACACAGCATTATGTCACAAAGGATGAGTGAAAGTTTATTAATAATATATACACATTAATAATGGACAATGAACTGATTTGAATACAGTACGAGCAATAAAAATTACAGTAATTACAGTAAAAAATACAGTACGAGCAATAAAAACGAGCAATAAAAATATGTGGTAAAGTATGCATACAATTAGGCCCAAATCATAGCTGCTAACTGTCTAAACACCAATCATTTACTTACAACTGTCAAGACCTGCATAGATACAGTTCTGGCTTCATCATTCAGGTATCTGAGTGTGTCTTTATCTTCTCAGTGGAAAACTTATAGTGGCCTTGGGAAGATAGTGAGTCCACAAAGCTATGAATCCAAGTTCATCATCTAAGCAGTCTTAGCAAGTAGAATCAGGAGTCAGCATCCACAGAATACCTCAAAGATCACTTTTCCAGTGTCCTGAATACACATTTTTGTTGAGTGCAGTCTAAACAGTCCTTCTCTGTCTCATCCAAGACCCAAGATGTCCAAGAGGACGAGAAGGATGCATTTGGACGCCATATTGTTGAACACATGCTAGTCTATGACCAGGGCTGTGCTTTGCCATGGGTTAGGCATCCTTTTTCCTTAACTGACCCAAGAAGGGAGAAATAATTCCAACCAAATCATGACATGGAAGATCCACATTCTACATCAATCATTTCTAAATCCAGCTATGAATAATCTGTCATTCACACTGATACTGGCCTAAATTTCAATGAATCACATCACAGAACTGGCTCAGAAGTTTTTCACTGTTTTGATGTTCATTCCAGTAAGTAATTATCTTCTTGCAATACAACAACACTTTTGCACTCTACCAGCTTTGATGTTATGATTTTTCACACCAAAGAAATTCAGTTAATTGTACCAAATCTAGCATTATGAAGTGCAACCTAGTGTGATAGAGGAATTATGAGAACACTAAACCATTTACACCTGGCCTTTAGTACAGACCCCATCATTCACTGCAGCAACAGATGAAAAGGCATGTCAAAAAGATCACAGGCTTCAAACAGAAGTGAGCTTTCAAAAACACTGAAGGCCCAGCGGCATGAATAGAACGAGCCAAATGAGAGCACAGAAATAAAGAGCCTCTGGGCAAACATGCTGGTCTGGAGTAAGAACATAGAGTTCCTCTTGTAGGATTTGCACATAATGAGTAGGATGATGCAGCTAGTAGGGAGGAAAGACTGTTGTTCCTTTAGCAAAAAGAACATACTGCAGATGCATAAATATTTTAGTACGTAACATCTAGAATTCCTGGGCAGAAAGCTGACTAGGTCCCAGAATAATATTATACCAATTTTCAGTTATGATGGCTTAAAAATATCCTTATATCAGTTCTTAAAACCAACTTTGAATCATAGGATCATGTGGTAAGAAGGTGTGTCATGGGCCAGCTTGTCCAATCCCCTGCCTTGCCAGAATACACAGCTGCAGCATTCCTCAGAGATGGCCACCCAACCTCTTTTGAAAGATCTCAAATGAAGGAGAAATCTATCATCCTCTGAGACAGTTAAAGCTAAAATATAGTTCCTCCTATGCTTTGGTTTCCAGACTTTTTATCATATTTGTCAATCTGCTCTGAACACATTCCAGCTTTTCAATATTTTTGTGAAATGTGAGCCCACAAATTGGACACACTATTCCAAGTGAGGTCTGACTACAGCAGAACAGAGTGATACTATTATGTCCCTCAATCTGGACACTGTAGTCCTGTTGGTAAAGCATTACTCCTTTGGCCACCATATGACACTGTAAACTCTCTTAACTTGTGGTCTACTAGACCTTTTTCACACGTACTGTTTTCAAGCCAAGTGTTACCCATCCTGTATTTGCAAATTTCATTTTTTCTACCTAAATGTCCTACCTTACATTTGTCCCTGTTCAATTCACTATCTTAGGTTTAGTCCAGCTCTCTAATCTGTTAAGATGATTTTGAACTTTGATTCTGTCCTATGGGATATTAGCTATCCCTCCTAATTTGGTGTCATCTGCAAATTTGATAAGCATACCCTCTATTCCGTCATCTAAGTTGCTTATAAAGATGTTGAAGAAGACTGGATGCAAGATGGAGCCCTGAAGCACCCCACTAATTACTTCTCTTCAGGATGAAGGGAAACCATTTGTGACTACGCGATGCGTTCAATCAGTCAATCAGTTACAACAGTAGCATTGTCTAGCTCACTTTTTATCAGCTTGTCTGAAAGAATATCACAGGCAACCTTGTCAAAAGTGTTACTGAAATCAGCATTCCCCAGGATTATAACATTATCCAAAAAAAGGGGGGGGGAATACAAGATTAGAATCGCATGACTTGTTTTTTAGAAACCCATGTTGGGTTTTAATAATCACATCATTCCTTTCTAAGAGGTCACAAACTTACTGTTTAGTTTACTGTTTGCTGTTCTAGAACATTTTTCTAGTATTGCCTGGTCAGTAGTTGTTCAGGTCTTTCTCTCCAACTTCCTTTTTGGAAATGGAGACAATATTTGCACCTTTCAGTCTTGTATTTTCCAAGTATTCTCTAAGATTATTTACAGATGTCCTCCAATTCTATCTACAAGTTCCTTTACTACATCTGGACACAGTTCAACTGGCCCTGGAAACCTGAATTCATTTAGAGCAGCTGGGTATTCTTATATTGCCTTATTACCTATTTCTTGACTGCACTACCCTTCTGAGCCACTGGCCACAAACCTTCCAACTTTAGAGTCAATTTCCACAGATTTCTTAATACTTAACACTACAGCTGAATAGGCTGTTACAACTCTCTACTGTACGGTGGGGAAAGTGAGACCTGCAGACCCTTTCCTTGCATTAATTTCTTGCTGGCAAAAACATGGTTTTGTGTTGTTTTTGTTTTTGTTCTTTGATTTATTTATGATTGCCTATTTATATCTTCTGACAGTTGTCTGGCCAATATATTATAATGTTTAAAGTAAAACAAAAGCATGAATAGTGTGTTCCAGTTGACTTAATATACTGAAACAAATATATGAGAACATGGCAGACCTGGTGCAACTATAGCGTGGCAGACCAACTGAAGTCTCAATGACAAAGTCTCTGGATCAAATTTCACACAGGCCATGACTTAGCCCTCCATCATCTATTCTCTCACTTTCTCTCAACTTCAGCATGCTTTACCATCTGAATGCTTACAGGTTTGTTTTAAGGATTACAAGTCAAGATGATACATGTGAAGCACTTAGGACACCCAAGTGTTCAAATGCAAGTATATGTTTTCCAGATTTTTTCCCCTGTTACAATAAATACAGCAGAATCTTGTGGAGCCTTAAAGATTAGAAAATTTATGAAACAAAAAATATTCTATTTGTGTTTTATATGACACTTCATCAGAAGTACTGTGTTGAAGTACAAGTATATTTTGTTTCTACTAGAGGATATGGAGATGGTATACAGTAAGGCTGGAACCAAAAAGGAATGCAGAAAGTAGAGACGGTGATAATTAACTTATTAATAGTGGCCATTCATGATAAAGTGTTGGATGATAACATTAACAAAGTAGCATTGGTAAAATGATTAAGGCACAGGAGAGTGATGTACAAGAAGGATGAACTCCACAATGCAATGAAATTCAGCTGTTTTGCATTGATATCTTATCCTTGATGTTCTTTTTATTTGGGAATGGCTGTCATAAAATCAGTAACAGAAGTTATTGAGAAGTAAAAATGGTTTCCCACTCACTTTTCAGTGTTGCCTTATCTGATGTTGGACATTCATTCATTCATTTATCTATTTATTTATTGCACAGACTTTCCTCTTTGTCCTGTACAACAGTGGTTCTCAACTTCCACAGAGACTTCAACTCCCAATCAATTGTCAATGAAATAGCCAATGGCCATGGACAATAGGAACAGCATTCCAAAACACTTGGAGGGTCAAAGTTTCAGCACCAGTGTTACATAGACTAGAATAAGTCTACTCTGACAGCACAAATACTGAACCTAATAATATCATCAACGTTAGGGGTGTACATACTGACCTCTCTTACAATGTGATATATGCATTTGTTTACTAGCAATGCCTTACTGGATGCTATCTGTGCATATATTCTTGTGTAACAGAGAATAATATTCCATGTATTTGATGAAGTATACAGTAGTCTTTGAAAGCTCATACCATAATAAATTTGTTAGCCTTAGCAATATTAGCTCTGTTCACACTGTTTCTAAGTCAACTGTTGAAATCTTGCTTTTGTTTTCATTTTTGAAAGAAGATGATGGCATTGTAAATCAAACCACTTTTACAAAACAGCTATTATGGTTATAATTCTGAACCATTTACACATGAGTAGTCCCAAGAGGCTAAGTTTGCTGGCTCACTGCCTAAGATTGCAAGCAATTTGATCAACAGTAATGTGCTCTAATTGTAACTGCTTAAGAAAGCAAAAGGAAGCAAATGGATATTATTCTGGAAACTGATCAAAAGATTCACTCCCTAATTAGAATTTTTAAAATGTAGTGAGCTTTTCAAGAAAACAACAGAGTCCTTTACATAGGCTAACTGCGCTAGAGAAAACAAGGGGAATGTTTTAAAAAAATGTTACACCTTGGGGGGGAAAATGAAAATACTTTATTAATGGTCTTTCTCCCAATCTACTTATTTCCAAGTGTGGACACTAAGAAATGAGTGAGACAGAAGCTATTCAGTGACCAGCAAACTTTTATTATAATCATTATATCTGCACTTTAACCAGTACTAGGCCCCTTTCTCAAACACTATATATATTACCACAAGCCAAAAAGGTTTTCAGGGAGAGGGCATTGAGAGAAAACACTTCATTACACACACACGCGCACACACCTATGCTTGCAGCAGGGATGTCATGAATATTCCTTTCAAATACACGGTTTTCCAGATTCACTTGTATGGGGATTTTTATCTTTAATGTGTACTGAGATGTACACTATTGTTTCTGAAGTATGCCTCTTCCAGTCCCTTGACATCTATTTATGAATCTCTAGTCCAGATCTGTCCTCCACTTAAGGACCATGATGGACAGGGCTTCTTCCCTCCTGCTGCTAAGATTCTAGGACACCACACTGAAGACCATGAGACTGGCTCAACTGTTCATCAGCTGTAATTTTTTCAGAGCTTGTGCAACTTATAGACTATTTTCCAGAACCTTCCATCCAGCACAGCCAATGACTATGCCAACTGGGGGATTTGGGGAGCTATAGCTTGTTGAGCAAATCTTTCAAGCTCTGGGGTTTTTTTAATCAAAAAAAATATAATCCCATCACGATCTTGATCCTCTCATTTCAAATTTAATTATAAAGCCTGGAGATCATACTGTTTTCGTGTAGTTTTAACTTGGTAGGTTTTTCATTTCTTCTTCTCATTCATGCATATTTGCTTACTTTCTTGAAGACTCCAACAAAGACATGTGATAAATAGGGTGGTTGGTGGGGGATAAATAAATTATGCCAGCATTGTTAGAGAGCAGACATATCTATAGAAATAAAGACTGCTTTGATCATCCCTAGGAACCACATAGATTTCAAGAAACAATCAAAGAGCTTTAAGTACAAGGGGAGGAAGTGACCTGAATAGGTCAGAGAGATGCTAATCTAATCCTCTGCCTAATAAGTCAAAGAAAAGACCGGAAAGTTGGACAAGGAAGGAAATACTATAAACAACATAGATACTGGGCAAGAATCACCTCATCACAATAGATTTACCATACATAATGTAACTGTCAGTGCCACACAACTACTAGAAAATGAAACCCAGAACTATACTATACAGCAGGGATAGGGAACATGTTGCCCTCCTGAGATTACTGCACTATAGCTTCCATTGTCCTTTGCCACTTGGTACAATGCATAGGGACAATGGGAGTGGTTGCCAAACAGCATCTAGATGGCCACATATTCCTTGCCCTCATTATGCAGAAACCTTGCCAAGTAATGCCACTGAACTGGATGGCAGATCTGGCAAACTGGAAGATACAGTGAATACTGTCCACAGTAAATAGAAGTAACACATTAACAGCATGACATCATCACTTTTTGTTCCTCCCCTTCCCTTTCATCCTCTTTTATCAACTTTGCCTGATAAAGAAGCTTGTGAGGTTTAGAGGACAGCACAATGAATTCTGTGCCTTTTTGGTTGCCCTAATAAAAGTATCACCCCCCTATGGATTTTGGTTGCAGGAAGAGCATTTATGTACACGTAGTTTTGGTGGTGTGCCTTCAAGTCATTTCCAACTTATGGCAACCATAACACAAACCTATCATGGGATTGGCCTTTTGGGGCCAAGAGTGTGTGGGTTTCCATGACCTAGCAGGAAATAGAACCATTGTCTCCAGTGTCGTAGTTCAGTGCTCAACCCACTACACCATGCTGGCTCTGTATTACATTGTTGTTGTGTACCTTCAAGTCCATTTCCAATTTATGGCGAGCCTAAGGCTGAAAGTGTGTGACATGCCCAAGGTCATCCAGTGGGTTTCCATGGTCAAGCAAGGAACTGAACACTGGGCTCCAGGGTCATAGTCCAGTGTTCAAACTGCTACACTATGCTGGCATACTAACTTTTATTTCTTCATGCCATTAGAGCCACAGTCCCTAGTAGCAGCTGCATAGCCATCTTTATGATTCTTTTTCTGTAAAGCAAGAATTTTAAACTAAGTGGAAGTTACTACTGCATGCTAAACTGGCCATGCATTTCTTTTTAACATTCAGCAAGCAATACCAAGCAGCAGAACACCAGCCATGTGCTTAAATGCTAAGGAAGAATGAACTGGGTGGGCTAAAGTCCCGAGAATCTATTTAAGCATGGAATGCCATTTTCAACATAATTAGTTATCTAATTGCAAAGCCAAGCCTAGTCGATGCATTTGCACATGCAATTAATTACAATTTACTTTACAGCACTCAATTGTAGGGCCTGGTTATTCATTTCCCAAAAACCTTATTACCCAACAATAGATCTGGTTTTCAAAATCAAGGGAGAGAATTACACATGTAATGATGAAATGGAGTATTTACCAGATATAACACTCCAGGTTAATTGTTCAAAATGGCAAATATTGTTTTAGGAAATGCACCTTTGGCCACCTTAAGACCTATCTAATAGCACGTGCCTATTCTTTTAACTCAGCAGGGTTTTTTCTCCCTCCAAAATACTGACGTACTCAGCTTATTTTGAGTTTCAGCCAAATCCAAAAGGCTTTTGAGTTTTCCATTAAAGCATTTTAGATCATATATGTGTCCAGCAACGGAAGCATAGGCAGTTACTTAAGACTACTCAGTTGAAGACGATCAGCTCATGCATTACTGATGGCAGAAATGCAATATGCACCCAGAGTTGGAGCAATTATACTTATCTCTCATATGCAATTCAAATCTAAAGCATGCCAGGGATTATGTTGTGCCATTTGCTTTTCCCATTTAAAACAAAAGAAGAAGAAATTGTGAACAGAAAGAGGAAAGAAAATTGCAACAATCAAGACTTGTTAAGAATCTACTAGTTTGTGGTCTATGACTTTACTCATAAAATGACTAAATATACATCCATCTGGAAAATGTACACAAAGAGGTTTTAATTCATGGGAAAAAGAGTACAGATCTGTACCCTACAAAAATGCATACCAAAAACATACATATACTTCCAGACAGGAAATGTATTTCCCTGTCTCACATATTTCCATGGCCATTTCCGCATTAGACTGTTATAGTGCTATTATTCCACTTTCAACATCCTATGGAATCCTGGGTTTTGCAGTTTAGGTCCCTCCCTAAACTGAAAACCCAAGGACTCCATAGTCTAGTGCAGAAATGGCGCATGTCTCACAAGCCAATATAGAAATGGCACAGGATAAGAATGCTAGTGGAATTCTGGGAACCATGACAAAAACCAACTGGCCAATTTGACATCCTTGCTTGTGAATCTGTTTTGAGCAGTCTGACAAGCTAGCTCCTTCATCTGTGACAACGCTGACAGAACAGAAGGGAAATATTGGTCAGACCAACTAATTACCTCATCACTTAACATACTGCAGTGCTTATATTTGTGCTTTGTAAAAGGTTCTTTTTTTATTTTCAAAATTGGCTACAAAGTCATTGTCCATTAGAACTCAAGTCTATACAACCATATAATTAAGATAAATTCAATCCATTACTATAAATAACTCCAGCATTAGTATTTTTTTTAAAAAAAGATATGACTTAATTAAGCAAGGAACTCAATATGAAACTTGCTTGTTATACTTAGCAGTACCATTAGCTACTCTTAGGTTAATAAAATGAGTGAATGTTAAATTCTCTTCAGTGGCTGGACAACACATTACCCTTAAATCAAATGCCCCAGGCTGCTGAACAAGAATGACAAAAACATAAATCCTTATTGCTCGACTTATTGCAAATAGCCATGTTTTTTTCCTCTCCATATTCATTACATTACAGTACTTATTCATAGTACCCTGATCCCTTGTTTATGAAGCTGAAATCAAACACCCTGACTATATGTCCCCCTCTCTCTCCATCTCTCCCTGCCATCCTCTCACTGCATGCCATTTCTAACACAGAGATCCTGGCTTGTATGCTCAGATCAATGAGAGTTAACCAAACACCATGATACACCAAGATCTGACACCATTCCTACATGGCATTGCTGTCACCACTCCTGTCACCACCAGCAAGCCGGCTGCGCTGTGAAAGGAAGGAGCGTGTCACTCACACTCCCTTCCCAGCAAAGGTACTGCTGGGTGATGGGAGATAACGGAAGGAGGTACGGTGTGGAAATGGACACAGAGTAGAATCGTAGAATCATAGAGTTGGAAGAGACCCCAGGGGCCATCCAGTCCAACCCCCTGCTATGCAGGAACACCCATCAATGCATTCCCAACAGATGGCCATCCAGCCTCTGCTTAAGAAGCTCCAAAGAAGGAGATTCTACCATACTCTGAGGCAGTATATTCCACTGCCGGACACCTCTGACCTTCAGGAATTTCTTCTTGAGGTTCAAGTGGAATCTCCTTTCCTGCAGCTTGAATCCATTGCGCCTTGTCTTAGTCTCTGGAGCGGCAGAGAACAAGCCCGCTCCCTCCTCAACATGACATCCCTTCAAATATTTAAACATGGCTATCATGTCCCCTCTTAACCTTCTCTTCTGCAGATTTAACATACCCAGCTCCCTAAGCTGTTCCTCATAGGGCATGGCTTCCAGACCCTTCAGCATTTTGGTCACCCTCCTCTAGATACGCTCCAGCTTGTCGATATCCTTCTTGAATTGAGGTACCCAGAACTGGACACAGAATTCCAAATGAGACCTAACCGATGTAGAATAGAGTGGTACCATTACCTCCCTTGATCTAGACACCATACTCCTATTGATGCAACCAAGAATCATGTTGGCTTTCTTGGCTGCCGCATCACACTGCTGACTCATGTTCAGCTTGTGCTCTACCAAGACTCCTAGATCCTTTTCACATGTACTGCTATCCAGCCACCTGTTCCCCATCCTGAATTTGTGCATTCCATTTTTTTTTGCCCAAGTGTAGGACTTTACATTTCTCTCTGTTGAAATTCATTTTGTTAACTTTGGCCCAGCTCTCCAATCTGCCAAGGTCATTTTGAAATTTGATTCCGTCCTCTGAAGTACTAGCAACCCCTTCCAATTTGGTGTCATCTGCTAATTTGATCAGCATGCCCTAAGTATAATGACTTAGTTCAAGTCATAATTCCCATGCAAAATCTGGCACACGATGAGAAGATGCAGATCTTGGAAAAGTTACTGTCTTGAACTACAACTCCCAGAATCCCCCAGCAACCCTGGCCAGTAGTTACATTGCCTGCAGGGCTGTGAAAATTGCAGCCTAAAAAAATTACTTTTTGCAGCTTTTGAAAGAAGAGGAGGAAACACACCCTGGAATCCAGCCACAGATTCACTGACATTGCATTGACTCATTTTTTGTGCATATTATGCCTTTGTATATTATATCCTTCTCCAAGAGTAAGCACCATGCTATTTACATGCTCATTGTGTTGGTGGAACATGTCTAGAAGCATTTAAAGCTAGGTGTCAGTGATCTTTTTCCTCCATGCATACCACTGCTACCTTCTTTCCCACTCCTGTTACCTTCCCAGAAAAAAACTGCTTGGAGATAGCATTCTTAAAGGCACTAAGCCTATGCCCGCCAAACTTGCCAGTAGTGCACAGCGAATGCCCATTTCAGTTATAAGACTGCTTGCTCATGTAGTGTATATACATAGGCATGTGGATACATGGGCTATTTCCCTATCACAATTATCTACAATTCTTCTCAAGTGAGCCCACTTGAATTTCTGGGAAATTTTGCTCCTCTTTAAAAATGTCCTATTGTTAGTACAACTATACAATAGTTATATGGCACCAGTCATACAAATGTATGTCATACAGAACACACAAACCGCAGTTTATAGTTTGATTCAGCTTATTCTTACAATTTGCAAATTTTAAACAAACAAAATAAGGAAAGAGAGAAGCATCATGGCATTCATAACAAGAATTAGGGATAAGTTTCTGGGACAATCAGATGAGAGAAAGAAGGTAAGATGCCTTATGTGAGATACGGCCTGAGATAATTCTGCATCTAACACCGTGGTACCAAACACAGGGATATCTATAGCACAGACTGAACTGTATGTTTACACTATGATGGCAGCAGACTGAAAAATCACATTTCTTCAGTTTTGTAGAGCATAGAAAACCTACAAATCTGAAACAGAATTATATAAATTTTAAACAGACAGAAGAATATTTTCTTCCAGCTATGAATAAAAATCTAGAGTGTAGATGACAGGGAGAGGAAACCCAAAGATAACATGGATAGTAAAATGGTGTTTCATTTTTTGTTTGTTTGAAGGAACACCATTTTAAACATAAACATTTAACATGTTAAAATGATTCAAGGCCAAGCTGCCCTAGAAACTGTACAAATATATTCTGTCAGAAAGAAACTGCTTATAAGAATAGAAACAAAGCCTAAACACTGTTTGTGAACTGCAGATTTTGAATTCCATCTTAGTTAAATGTTGATGAACTCTCCAAATGTATTCTGAGATAGGACATAAAAGAACAGTAAATTTATCCAAAGTATCTCCTGCAAACTTCGAATAATAAATCTCAATAAAAAAATACCTCACAAATGTTTAACTTATTCAGCAACTTTATATTACAGTTCGCCTCCTTAGAATCATCTGGTTACCGCTAGAGACTTTTATTTAATATCATATTGCTACTGTTTGTAACACCCATAATGCTCCAGTGACTACACCAAACTTTATAAGAACTGATAGAGGTTTAATCTAAATACCTCTGTTTCAAACTATCTTTACAGGCTTGTAAATCTTTTATTTTACTATACAATAAAATCAGTTTATAGTGTCATGAAATTAGGGGGAAAAATGATAGAAAAGAAAGAACCTTGCTATTTTTCCCATTACAACATTGCTGTATTATAGGATTCCAGCTGTATACAAAATAATACCTGGATAGCTTTGACGGCAAAGTTTTGATAAATTATTGTCCTAGTACATTCCTCAGCACAAGGATTAGCATCCTTTATTCTGGTTGCTGCTGTTGTTCATGGGAATGGACACAAAAAACAGAAGCCACCACACTCCAAGGCTGTCATGTTTCAGCTGTAAGAAAGGACTTCTGCCATTTGAGAGATTTATAGCTTGGTTTCCAGCACTTCCCCTCTTCTCTGCCTTGCTGAGATAACAGAGTGAAAACTACTTTTGCACTTTAAACTCAGTTTGCAGCAATGGAAGCAAGTCAGAGAAAAAGGGTGGATGGAAGTGAGAGAAGAAGAGGACAACCAGGCAATTTTAAAAGCAGTTCAAGTGGGACAACAGAATCAGGACTGTCCCTGCCAAATTGGGATAGTTGGAGAATATGCAAATGTTTTGGTCTGTGGTGCCACTTGTTTGCCTCATGGACCCTTGTGGGGTTATATGGACTGCCTAAAATGTCCCCCAAACAAATAACATTGGAGGTGGTTGGAATCCACCACTTACTTGAGAATACACACACACTGAACAATGCGAAGAAGCCCTGCAAGTTCTTCCAAATGCAAGTCGGCCTCCCTTGGAATCTTCCTGATGAGCCATTTTACTTTTTCTTTAGGTCAGAAGAAGAGTAGTCCCAAGAGTTTGGAGAGGGAAATGACTGCAAAGACAGCCTTGGGGCCACTGGTGGTCCCAGTCTACATTTTGTCCATTTCTAGCCTAGACAGATGTAAGACAAGAGGAAATTTGAGGCCACACAAGAGCAGGAAAATGACTCCTTTCTCCCAAAGGTAACAAAATGCTAGCTCGTCTTTTTATTTTCTTTTTTTTAAAGTTCCTTGCACTCTGAATACTATGCACACATACACACACCAAAAAAAGTAAAAAAGGCAAGGAATTTTACCCCAAGGGAAAAAGGAAAACCTTGTGTGCAATTTTGGTCTTTTTCATGTTCTCCTTGGATATTGAACCTAATTATAAGATGTCACAATCATTACTGTCTTCATTTGTAATTGAAATGTTAAGTGCTTTAACACATTTACACATGAATAAATTCTACACTGCGAAACTGATCAACTACAAGATATAGCATGTTGTACTTCCTTATCACAATGAAATGATCTACTTGTTTTTCTAATTACTTTGGACTTTCATTAATACCAAATGAATTGTGATATGGATATTTAACTGTTCGTATCTAAGAAATCATTGCATTGTGACACACTAAATAACAAAAGTCTGCCTACTTCTACTTTGCCATTCATTTTAGCCTCTAGGGATCAAAACTTCTACTGAGGAAGCAGTCTGGAATATAGCAACAGAATATATGTGAACAGTGCATTGGTTTTGCTTCAGAATGTCAGTGGAGATGGGAATGAAACTGCTTAGAAGTAAATCATTCGGTTAGGACATTTCTGCACTACACTGTTACAGTGCTGTTATTCCACTTTCAACATCCCTTGGAATCTTCAGGTTTGTACTTTAGGGAGGGGCCTTTAGAATTCTTAGCCAGACAGGTCTTTGGCCTCAATAAACTACAAACTCCAGAATTCCACAGGATGTTGAAAGTGGAATAATAGCACTATAAAAGTGTAGTGAAGGAATGACCTTTAACCTAAAAACTAGGGCCCTTTGCTCAGCACCCTCCCATCCCACCATGAGGACAGGAGAAGGATGGGACCGTGATAACGCTTCTGCAGATGGTGCGATTGCGAGTTAAATCATTGACAAGTTTTCCCTATTAGTGACCTGCAATCGTGCCACCATCCCATGCTTACTTATCCTGTGGAAGGACAGGAAGCGCAATGGAGGCACTTTCTGCCCCAGCACAGCCTGGGAAAGTGCCTGGCTGTGCTGTGCTGCAGAAAGAAGTGACATAGCCATCACGCTTCCTTTGGTAGGTAGCCTGTCCCATGTGGAGGGGAGCACTCCCATCATGCTCCCTTCCTGGCAGAGCTGCTGCTGGGATCCCCACCAGATGCCACCGCAAGTAGGTAAGCTGCAGAGAGGTCCTAGATTTCCCTAATAGTGGAATAAAAAACAGTTCCTCTTCACTGTATGAACCTTATCTGTGATCTGTGTCTGAGTCATATAGGTGGCAACAGAACAGCCATTTCTTATGTGTGTCTGTGTCCTCCTTATAGGTCCTTTTCGCACCTTACCTGGTGCCGCCGGCGTTGCGAGGGGATCACGCAAGAAGCCTTTTCTGAGAGGCACTTGCGTCCCCTCTGCTTCCCCTCTGCACCAGCTCTGTGCTGACCGGAAGGAAGCGTGAGTGCTCCACCCCTTCTTTCCGCAGCACAGCCGGGTACTTTCTCAGGCTGCACTGGGGGAGGAAGCACAATGGCCACATGTCTGGAGCTTCTGCACACAAGGTAAGTGCATGTGGGGCCCGGGAGGGACATGCGATTGCACATTATTTTCAGCAATGAGCCAAAAATGATATAATGTGCGACCACTGCCTACTGGCCTCGGGAGCATCGTGCAATTGTGAGGATGTCATGTGAAATGGTCCTCGCAGTTGGGCGAAGCTCCCAAGGCCATTTTGCAAGAGGACTGGTGTGCAAAAAGGGCCATAGCCATGCTGAAACTACTAACACACAAGATATGCTTTTATTCAGAAAAGAGGGAAAGCATAGGTTTCACAACACCTTGCATGAAACAGCTTGTAACGAACCTAAGGAGAACAAACCTGTGTTTGATCATGATGACAATCAATAGATCTCATCAGTGCAAACTCACACCTGGCATTCAAATTAACAAGATCAGTTTCTTGGAAATATTGCATCAGTTACAGTTTCCCCTCCTGCTCTGAAACAAAGTTCACTTTCCATTCTGCAGGTTATTTAATCTCAAGAGAGAACCTATATTGATCATCAGATGGTCAACCGACAACACATAGTTTTATTTTTCCTTGTTGCCAGAATCAACTGGAGCTGTGCAGTTACTGGACAGTGCCTGGATGCTGTAATGGGCTCAATGAAGGCCAATAAACTGAAGCTGATGCCTAACAAGATGGACATTCCATGGACACGGGGACATTCAGTATGTGACCTGCCCTAGATGAGGTCGAACACCTTCCATGGGGAGGTGTGAGAACTTGGGCCTACACACAAAAGAACAATAGAAACTAATGAGCAAATAAGCAAGTCACCACTCCGCTCACACAAACAATCAGCTGTAATCCTACAGATACAGGCTCACCAATAGCAACAAGAACACTAATGAGCACACAAGCCTCTTCCCACCTCACAGAAACAAACAGCCTTAACCCAACAAACTCTCTAAAAAGACTCTCTAGGGCTGGGGAGGTTTAACACAACACGCACAAGCTCTCCTTATACTGTCTCTTCCACCGTGCCCATTCAAACATCTGTTGGCCTTGCCTATTCACCAAGCTCCAGAGAGAGAGGCTGCAGCTATATAGAGAGCTGGTGCCTGCTAGCTCCTACCCCAACCAAGTCTCTAACTCACTTTCTCTCTGCAGATGCCTCAGTTTCCTGAGACCATGGGCTCAGGCAGAGGACCTGGGCCTCACACAAAAGAACATAAAAGAGTAACGAGCAAATGAGCAGTCCTTCACTCAGATCACACAGTCAGCCTTAACTCAACAGACACAAGCTCACCAAAATACAATAGAAGAATAGAACAGCAATGAGCACACAAGTAATCCTCCTCTCAGTTCACACAAATATCTTCCCCCAACAGAAACAAAAGCCTTAAGTCAACAAACTCTAACCCAACCCAACAGGGCTGGGGAGGCTTTCATGAATGATCTTTTCCTCTTCCGGGTGTAGGTATACAAGGTCAGGCTCAGCACGGGGGACAGGAACCTGCCACATTCTCAGGTAGCAGGAAAACACATCGCACCCATATGGGTAACCCATACAGTGCAACCATAAAGGGAGCTCAGCAGTTATCCCGCAGTTGCTATTTGACAGTCAGGTCATCCAGATCTGTGTCCCAAACCAAGCCAACATTATATAGCTGTAAGCCCCCCCCCCAAAAAAAAGTTGTGGCCTTTTGCCACCCATCAAAGTGCTGCATTTTTTTTTGGTACAGCTCCCTCAACCACACATGCCTTTTGATGATAAGCCCATGAATATATTTAAACATATCTTTTTATTAGTGCAATATGTGTTTTATAGATGTACTTAAAATGTCAGCTGCTATACCACATACATCACAGTTACATTCTGTGCAGTCAAATGAACTAAGGTTCACTTATGGTCATCCTTTCTGCTGTATTTCATACAATTTGTCATTCTTTGTGTGTCTAAAAGCACAAGTGGATCCCACTCATGTTCAGTAATACTGTTCATTAAGCAGTAGGAAATAAATAAATATGAAGCAAATAGAAAATGATTCCTCATTCCATTTAGGATTTAAAAACCTCATCAATGTAAATAGTTTATCTTATTTGATAGGCTATTGATTACTAGTCCCAGATAGTCTACAGTACATAAGATATTGGCCCTTTCCACAAGAGGCGAGTGAATCGCTCGTTCCGTTACTTACCGGCTCTTCTTGGGTCCAAAGTAACGCAGGCTTTTCCTTGAGCCCTTCTGCAGGGCTCCTCCATTAGTGCAAGGTAAACTGGAGCAGTGCAAGGTCTGTAGATCCGCACTGCACCGGCTCAAAATGGTGGCTTCTGGTGTCTTTGTGGGAGTGGACCTGACGCTGGCCACACCCACAGCCCGCCCTCCACTGATCGCAGGCTCACATTGGTGCAAGCCTGCGCATCTGCACAGGTAAGTAGGAACGCAATGGCTCGTTCTAGAAAATGTAAAGACCTGGTTTTTCCGGTCTTTACTTAGTGCGCTGGAGAACCACTTGGGGGCGGGTTGGATTGGACTAAGGTGCGGAACTAAGTTAAATAGTCCGCACCTAGTTCGATCCAAAGTGCAGACGACCTCCGTGCCAGGTTGCCTTGACCTGTTTTAACTGCCTCGTGCGGAAAGGGCCATTTACTACATGAGAGGTTATCTTGATGCAGAACTAACCTGGAAGAAAACAAAAGCATAGGAAAAAGGAAATGCACATTTTAAACAAAATGTCATGTAGTAAGATTTTTAAAAATGCACTTAGGCCACTCACCACAAGACATCACCCAAAATAGCTTCCTTATTATAACTAATTCTACCTTTTTGCTGTAACATTCAGAACCATTTACCATAAAAATTGTCAGTGGTCTTTCCTTTCACTGAATAATCTTAGCATAACCGAGAGTTTCGAAAGATGTCTGTCACTCACCTTCTTTAAGCCTATTTAACAGAACTATAATCTGCATTCATTACTGTAAACTGCAGAATCCTCCTGGTTTGGATGGATTATTCAGGTTTTCTACATAACCTTCTCTCACTCCCATTCTTAACTCTGAACACCTGGAGTTACTCAAATTCTTCACTTTTTCAGGAAACAAAAACTCAGGCTTCAGAATCAAAATCAAAGTCAGTCTTTTTGAGTAACCATTGCCATGGAATACCAATGTGAAAGGTATATTGATCATACACAATGCCTGGAGGCTCCCTAGAATTTAATACTTACCACTGTGGAAATGTTACACAAGGCCTGAATCAGCAAGGTTGGGTCCTTTGTGAACACACCTTTGTGTTACATGTTCCTTACTGAGTGGCACAGAAGAAACCCCCACATCTTCTCTACAAGCATGCATTCACCTTTTGAGTTCTCTTTCATTCTGTGGAGTGGGGGTAGGAACTTCAGGGTCGCCTGGGAAAATTTTCCCCTGCTCTCGACCCACCATCAGCCATAATACCCTCTCTTGCTAAAACTGGAAATGGCAGAGGGCTCACTTCTAGTTTCAAAGCACCTTACACTTCTCTCACACACAAAGTTAAAATCCAAATAAGGCACGCAGGACTGTGACTTTAATTTAAACAAGTGCCATTTTTTGTGCGGTGCAATTCTCTATAGTTTAATCAAGAATAATCAGGGCGAGGAGTTTTGAGGATCCAAACATATGCTTGAAATATTTTTATAAAATTATTATGCTTCTCTATATTGTTTAATTACCTTTCTTTTTAGTATACAAGTCAAGTCTGCCTCATTTATGAACTAGGTCTCCCTTCTCTTCCTTTAAACCTATTCAATTAATATTTTAACAACTGTGTAAGGTAGACAAACGCTAAACAAAATATTGGCTGCCTACCAACCCTCAACTGCAAAAACATACACTGTAGCAAAAAAACAAAAACAAAAACCTGGTAGACATGAGGAGTGAAATTCAGGATTATCTGCACCCAGAATTTTTCTTTCCAGTGGAAACTAGAGTAGGGGTATGAAACAACACAAGTCTCAATCCCAGTACCTCAGCATTTTTCTTCTATAGGACTTCAGTGTTGAATTCTACTTTAATCCAATTCCTTACCAAAATCCCAGGGGCATCTGTTGTCTCAGGTAAGTGAATACCCATCCTAATGATGGTGCATAGTACCTGCTAAAGTCTTCTGGCTGACAAAGGAGAAGATCCCATAAGCATCTCTTCACTTAAGTGGCAGTACAGCAGTACAAATAACTGATCATTTGCTATTATTTCAATTAGGTGGTGGTCACCTGCGCCTAATGACAGGGCCAGTGTGATCAGCCTAGGCTTTTCAGGCTGGATGTCTGTCGGTAGTATGGTCTAATAGGAGTTAGCAGCTGAACTACATGTGTGCTAATGTTGAGGCAAAGTCTGCTAAATGATCTGTTGCTTTTCACACTGTGGGTGAGGAAAAAGGTTAAAAACACTCTTCCTTCTTTCTTAGCCTGCATTTCAGTCAGTTGCTGCCCTACAGGCTTTTCTCCAAAATCTCCTCCATGTTAGAAATCAGCAGAAGAGAGAAAAGACTTGAATATGCATGTTGGAGAGCCCTCATCTTCTTTTTGTTGTTGTTGTCCCTCCCACTCCGCTTTTTTTTCTTCTCCATCATAAAGACCAGCTGCTGGAAGTGCAGACAACATTTTCAGGGGACACAGAACAAGGAGAAAACAGCTCAGCTTTTCCATTTGGATTAAAGGAAATTGTATTCAGGTAGAGAGAGAAATGTTCCTGACTCATTTTTATTTGCCTGCTGGCATCACTTTCAGAGACAGGCATGTGTGTACATGCAAACATTCAGTCTTGTACTTCAGCCTGATGCCTCACATGTCAACTACCAGCACACTAAAGTGCCATTAAATCCCGCTTATCAGAACCATGATAAATCTGTTCCTCAAATGCTTTTTCCTATATTAGCATTGTACCTCCCCTTTTGTCAGGAGGGCTCAAAGAGTTAATTATGCTGAAATAAATATTAGCATAATGCCTAAGGATACAATTTTCTTACCTAGCTGGGAAAACTTGGCAGCAAATATGCTGAACTTAAAACTGTAGAATAACTCATTAGGAAATATGCAGTAGCCATGGCAAGATTTACTACAAATATGCTAGAAGTGCTTTTAAAAATTAATATTATGCTGCTATGCTTGGTTTAATTAGCTTTCTTCTTCATTTACAAAGCGTATCTGTCTCGTTTATGAACTTGGTCTCTCTTCCCTTCCTTGTAAACCTGTTTAATTAAAGTTTTAACAACTGTGTAAGGTTTAGAAACACTAGAATGATTTTTATCACTTCAGCCCCTTAATCCTTCTTTTCTGCATGCTTCTTCTTTCTCTATATTACTTTGGTAACATGCCAAAGTTCACAGTATCCCAAAATTAAGACAATACCCTTCTGCTATACTATATCCCATTTCTAATATTTCACTAGTACCTTCATTTTGATCTGTAATGGTACTTCCACTGGAGCTGAAATTCTGATCAACACTCTCAGCTGCCAAAGCCATCTTCTAAAATTCATAAAAGGTCACTTTTTCCTTTTAACATATACCTGCGTCTAATCCGTACATTGATTGCCTCATTCACCAATATGTTCCATCCTTTGAAAAATCCTATCAGTTATTAGCCTCTAATAGTAGGTCACTGCAGTTTGGTTTTCAATTATAAAAACTTCCATTAAAATCTGTTTCAGCTTGTATGACTTGCCTTTCGTAATATAATGAAAGATTTAGCAGTAATTTATTTTTCACTGTATGCAAAATTGAAACCAACTCCCCAGAAATGCTGCTTAAGATGTAACTGGAACTTCAGTATACTGTTTGATTGTATTTTATTCTCTGTAGCCTGCCGTGTTCTGAAGTTCAGAAAATAAACAATCCAAAACATCTCTCTAAACCCACCCTGTTTAATTGAATATATCCTTACAAATATAAAATATCCAGCATAATCCCACCATAAAACCACCAAACTCAATGCTGTATTCACAAACAAACAAGATAGTTAAGAGTTTAAGATAGGAGAAGGAAAAGTACAGCTCATGAACTGCAAGAAATCCTCTAAGGCCATTTTTTTGCAACCTCTAAAAGCCTACTACCACACCCTGAATGAAATGTTTGATGCTGTGTTCTCCACGGAATATAAGTATGTACCCTGTAATGTTTCACAGATAAGAAAAAATAAATGATGCATCATTTCCTCGATATGTTGAGGCCTTTCTCACTGAGGATAAGAAAAACTGTATTCTTTATTTCTCAGCATTAGACAAGGAGACTGAAACACCTTTGCTTAAAAAAATATGGTACAAATCAAAACCATCCTTAGCCATATCATTTCAACAGCTGTAATGCTGCACCATCTGCTTCAAGTCTAGGACACATCACTCAATCCTTTGGTTATTAATAAATTCTTTTAAAGTCTAATATTAAGACAGATCTCAGCTATCATTTTTTTATTTCAGTGAAAGCAGTGAACTCCTCCCAGTTTCACCATATATGCTGAAATCACCCAGTTATTCTGGGCAAAATTTAACAGCAGCTTCAATACTCTTGTCAAGACTTTCCCACACAACAAACTGTACAAAAGAACAGCCTATCTCTGACATCTGACAGGAAAGCTGATAACATTCCTCTAAAATAAAAGGTGCACCAAATCTCCTCTGTATGTCAAGAGGGTCCCAAAAACCAATTTGACCCTTTGATCACTCCATGCTCCTTAGTTTTTTGTTTTTTTTTACTGTTGCAGGATTATTATTAAGATATGTGTTCTATTCACCTGACTCTCAAAGAGGTGAGCAAGTTCAGTTGTTCATCCAAAACAAGAACGGAAAAAATCAGTTCTATGTTCACCTTTTATTCCACAGCAATATTGCAACTTCTGTCTTGAACAACCATGGATTCATACAAAGACAATAAACTTGCTTTCCTCAGTCATTTCAGTTGATGTTGGCTTGAATCCTAACTTCTGTTTAGTGAATAAAACAGAGTTATGTTCAAGAAGTAAGGATTACATCTCTCCCTTTTCTTTGTACTCCCCTCTTATCCCCAGTCTGCTCCTGAAGCCTGGGAGGTTCTCCAGGCTTTGTGGTACACTTGTGACAGAGGGCTACAGCCCATAAGGGGAATAATAATCTCTGGGCATCCACTTGCATAAGCAGAAAGCATTACCATCTCTTAAACCCACCATGGATCTAAGAAAGCCTAGTTCTGATCTCCAAAAAGGAAAAAAAAAACCCTGACCTTCTTTTGGGGACCAAAATAAGTGCAAAGGATTGTATGCCTTGTTTTAAAGGAAAGTTATAGTTCCAGAGGGATCCAGTAACGTGATTCACCCTCTCTTTTTTTTTTAAAGAAAAATGGGGAAAAAAAATTGGGATGATGCTGGATGGCTTTCTGACTTCGGGAGTTGCAAAGTTAGGGAGTGCATACATTTGACCCACAAGCTATGTCTGGCCCTTCATTACACCATCCTATTCAAGTCTGTAGTAGGAACACCACTTGATCATATCTTTTGATTCCCAATACAGACTACGTCACTTCATTCCAGTGACTAACAGAAGCCACATGATCTCTAGTTAGAGGTTGCTGTTGTTGTGTGCATTCAAGTTGTTTCTGACTTATGAGAACCCTAAAGTAAACCTATCACAGGGTTTTTGAGGGGCTGAGTGTGTGCGACACACCCAAGGTCACCCAATGGGTTTCTACAGCGGAATGGAAAGCTGAACCCTGGTCTCCAGGGTCACAGTCCAATGCTCAAACCACTGAGCTGGCTCTCCTTCTGGCTCTCCATACTGGCTCTCCTTCTGGTTGGATACACCAAAGGTTAAAAAGTCTCCACATTTACAAAGGCCTAGAAGAACAGTGCATTCCTAGCACATGTATGCTTCCTCAGCGACAGGACTCTGGTTCAGTGCTATCTCTCTTTGACTTAGATCATTCTGCACATGGGTATAATGCTACAATCTGCAATTTATTCTATTTCAGCTGCTTATGAGATGTTTTGGTGTGATGATCAGTGACAGAATGTGTTTATTCAGTCAATGCCTTTCATAAATAGCAAGGAAGAAGGTACATTGCCACAGATCCTTAAGCCTAAATGTAATTCCTAGCCACCTACCCTATTCAAAATATACTGCAGTTTCATCGCACCATTTATTTTGCAAATGCAAAGAGTCAACAATAGTCAGTTCTGTGATTATGAGAAATAGTAATTTTCAGTCTTTTCTCATTTAATCTCCTAAGCACTATGGTGATCAATTTCAAAAACTTGTTGGTTCTGCCATGGTGTGAATCATCCAGGCTCTCATTTAAAGAACTTCTGACTGGGTGGAGGGGGCAACCAAAGAAGTAATAGTGTTTAAAATGAACCATTTGCAATTAATATTTCTGTTGAAATCTATCTGCCAGGGAAGGCCTCAGAATCACCATGCTTTTATCTTCACAGGAAATGTCCTCTTTTATTTAAATATTGAATGTTTTATTAAAACCCACTGAGTAGTCCTTTCTCCTTGCTCAGATTAACATAGTTCACAGCAGCCTTTCCTAGGCTTGGATATCCAGAAGTTCAAGTACATCACCCCTCAGAATAGCCAGTCATCAGGAATAATGAGATTAAAGTACAGTTGCATCTGGGGAGTAGGATGGCCTCCTCCGTACAGAGAACAGTATTTTATGTGAAGGGCTTTCAGTGACCAGTCCTCTTTTTCAAGGTTGGGCACAACTTTTTTTTAAATGAAATGGTGGAAAAGTGTGTTTCTTCAGTGTTGGGAAAACCTGAAAAGAATTGTTGACTGACAAAATTTTTCAGTTTGGGACTTATTTTGAGCAAACTTCTCACAGGGCTTTGCTTTTATGTGAGTGTGTGTGTGTGCGGATTTTTTTTTTCCTGTACAAGGGTACTGTTGTGCAAAAAAATTATGTACAAATTTTGGGCAAAATGCATCTTGCATGCGAATAGCCTTTGCAGTTTTCATAATTTTTCTTGCTGTGGGAAGAATATTTCAAAAATTACTCACTGCTTCTTCTGATAATGAATTTAGCAAACAATAATATCCCTAAAAGATGTCCTACTTTTCAAGAGCTGTTCAAGAGAAACAATAGGCCTATCCATACATCTACTTGAACACATCTTGGAATAAACCTACAGACGGGGACATGATAGTGTTTTCACAGTTGCTGCTAAATTTGGACTTGCTTTAATGGCTCGTAATATGCTGCCATTGAACTTCAGTGGTGTGGCATGGAAAGAACTGAGGATCACAGAATGTTCTTAGGAGATACATGTTGCCTACCTCTAAATTATAAATATAAATTAGAACATGTCAATTTTATGCAACCCAGAATTGTCTTTTATGGAGATGCATTTCCTCTTTTTTGATGATGCACCAATGACCATACTTCTGTAGATCCAAAGCTGCAAGAGGCTACCTTAATTAAGGCAAAAATTCCATTCTGAGTTCTTTAGGGTGAGAACATGACATAAATGAGATATCAGCAATGAATAATTATTTAAAGCAGACCTATTTACATCTTAAAATGGATTATGTGAATCAGTGTGCTAATGACATTCATACTAATAAATCTTTTTCTCTGGAACCATTGAAAAAATTCAAACATCTCTAAAAAGTTAATATAGATTTTCATATCTCAGAAATATAAGCAGTGTGCAATGATTTCAGAAATACTTGATTCCTCCCCCCCCCGTTCAATAGCTTTTCTAGTACCTATATTCATTTAAAAACTGTATACAGTACTGGCATTTTAATATCACCCACCCCCCAAAAAATCAGGTCAGAGTACTCTGTAGTAATATTTCAAAATCAAACTACTGTACAAAGCAAAATAAGTTCTGCATTTTTTATTGCGACAACTGCTGTCTGGGGGAAAAGTTGATTTCAATACTTGACTTCAATACTTTCTTGAACTGAACACTATTCTCTCCTTGTCCAAAAAAGTTGATTAGGCCACCTGTTCAGGGTCAACTTATGCATGATGTGAATTATTCCACTGCAGAGATCAGAACTTAAATATAATTTCAAGAATCTGTGAGACAGCATGACCATGTGGGTTACTGAATTGTAGGAGTTTTCATTAAAAAAAAAAAGTTCCAAGTACTGGAAACGATTTAAAAGACACTGCCAAACTAGTTTCACTGGATGTATATGCACACTACATGGAACCATGTAGCTGTTCACTTTGGTCCCACTCTAATTGTTATGGTTCCATCTTATGCAATTCTATTACACACAGTTGGGTTTGGGAGACTTAGACTTCTCTGTTTGAGAGCTATATTGTTGTAGTTTCAGGGGCATGTGCAGTCTCTAACAAGGAAGTTTAACTCCTTTCTCAAAACTTCAGACCAGGAGCCAGGGCAGTTAAAGTGGCATCAAGTTGCTATAAATGTGCAGTGTGAAAACCCCCTCCAATTGCTGAGTCTAGATTTCTGTGGGGATGTGCACATTTTTACCTTTTCTTTTTATTTACATCTAGTCAGGCCAGTATAATAGGCCTGGTATATTCACAAGTCTTCAAATCCCAGAATGTAGTTAGTTGGAGGTATATATTTATAGGGAAGAAAGGAATGAAGTAATTAGTGGGTGGGAAAGAACCCTCAACTAAAGCAAGTGTAAAAAAAAAAACTAATCTGTAGGCTAAAATACAGCATATGGTTTAGAGATAATTTACTCACAGGCAGTAATTTCAGCAAGCCGAGGCATTAAAAAGAAAGAAAGAGCAGCATCCTGTTTACATGTATTAAGCACAATTGTAATGATCATAGAAACTTTGCCATTTTGTGGAATGCTGGCAAAGAGTATCAAACCAACCAGACACTACAGCATCTATGAGACAGGATGATATCTATATGAACGGTAATGTTCTGTATCAGAACAGCATTGTGTGCGTATCAGGCCAGCACTCAACAGAAACCTTGTAAAAGGGCTATAACAAGTGCTAGAACTTATACAGTGGCTCTACCCACTTATATAAAGTAGTTGATTAGTTATCTACCCACAGAAAGAAATGGTCTTTCTTTTTAGCTACCTCTTTATTTAATGCTATTATTATGCTGCCGTTCTTCCTTGCAGTCTTGCTTCCTTCTGATTGCTTTAAGTCTCAACTTTTGCCCATGAGCCTTCATTTGTCTCCAATATGAATCAATTGGTGTAGACTAACCAGTAAATATCATCTTACTGTGCACTGGACTATGCTGTGAATCTGATGTTTCAAGATACTAAAAGTACCAAAGCTTGTGTTTCACTTTAGGTTTTTCACACTGCTACTGATTTGCTGTGTAGTAGCTTATGGGATTATGTTGTTGTCTTCACTTGCAAGTTAAGAAACAAGAAGGGTCCATCTATATTCCCATGTTTTAAATTAGCATGGAAATCTGACCTGTGGCCTGGATTTCCTTGCTTTGAAGGAGGTACATCTCCAACTATAATTCTAACATCTCCAACTCTAATTCTATAATTTATTGGAGTGTATTTAATTTAATTTTTTTTAATATATCTATTTTGCTATTCTCATTATTTAGTGTACAGACCTGTAGTGTGGACAGTAAAATACTGGCTTAGTTTAGAAGTGGGTATAAACTGGAAATCCTGGCTTCATGACCACAGTGGGAACACTGCACAATTAATGGACCTCATTTCCTCCCATTTTATTTCTTCTTTCAAGTGAATGGACCAACATCCATAAATGTAAAGTACTGCATTATGTACAATATCTGGATTACTGTTAACAGTATCTAATCAAGTCAGAATTTATGAACAGCATTTTAAAATCATTTTAAAACCCTGGCTCAGTAAAAATTAACCATAGTCCTTGATTCAGATCCTTGGTTTATTAAGTCACCGGTATGAGGACAAAGTAAAATAGGAGAACACAGCTTTCAAATGACAATACTTCTCCTTTACATCATAGTTAGATCAAGATTCTGTGTCAAGATAACATGCAAATACAACCACTGCCATTGTCACTTCATCATACCTTGGTCTCAGTGGCTTACTAATGGTCTGCACCAACAGCCAGTGCTGTGGTGTATGGGGGAGTGAACAGCAGCAAAGCACAGTTCCGTTGTGCCTTAGGCCCAATGGCTGTTGAGAAGTTATCTATCCACACTAACTGTTATTGCTTTCATCTCTAAGAGATAAAAGAGTAGCCAAGAACAACTCGGGCCATTTCCACACGGGGCGAAGAAATCACCCCGTGCCGGTACTTACCAGACTTCTTGGCTCCACGCTTGGGTCCAGGCTGGTCCAGAGCAGTGCATGGCCGCCGCTCTGCACTGCTCCGGGGATGAAAATGGCGGCTTCCAGTTGGTCGAGGCTCTCCACCAACCGCTGAAGCTCGCCAGCCTAAAGCCCGCCCCCGGCAGATCGCACGCTCGCACTGGTGCAAGCCTGCAAATCTGCACCAGAGTGCGGGCACGGAGTGGTGCACTCTGTGCTTTTGAAAGACCTGTTTCAAGCGGTCTTTCAAAAGCATGCTGGACAACCACTTTGGGTCATTATAGAGTGGGCTGAGGTGCGGAACTACACTAAGTAGGTCCGACCCAGTCCGCTCCCAGGTGCAGATGTCCTCCCTGGAGAACGCTCTTCACAGTTTCTTTAAGCCCGTGTGGAAATGGCCTCAATCATCTCTTGGTCCCAGAGGATGGGAAGAAGACTTTCCTCTATCCTGCCACTGCTATGGCCTCTGAAGGACAGAATGGCAGCCAAGCAGACCTTGGTTCCAGTGGCTGTTGAGATGCTCTCCCTCCATACCAACTGTCACTGCTTTGGACTGAATTCCCTCCCCTGCTGTCATCCCCTTTTCCTTGTGTGTGATGTCCTGTGTGTGATGTGATGAGGGCAGGGAATTAACAAATTAGCGATTTGTAAGACATTCTGGGAGCCTTTTTGGCTGAAAGGTATGGTATAAATTCTCTAAATAAATCAAAATACTAATAATAACAGTTTGCAATAGTCACAGAAATTGATGAACATTTTTATCTGATTATTCCTGTCTCATTTACAAAAGTATAGCATTGATACTCATGTTAATAATTTAGAGCCCCCAAATGACAGAATGTCATGGTTGTCTGGGATACTGACTCCAATTTTACTGGAAAGTACTAAAATAGCCATATAAGACACAGGAGATGATGATGTACAATACTTACTTGATAATGTCCCCTTCAAGAGCAATCACTCTCTTAATGATCTTCTGTTCTGGGTTTCTTGGAGACCTGAAGAAAGAGGGGAAAGGTTATTCAATCAGTAAAGTCCCCATTGTTTCAAGAAAATGAAGAGAAAATCAGGTATGAAATAGGGAGTGCTTAAGTCATTAGAAGATATTCTAGTATGCCCTGATATGGCATCCATTACTGTGAAACCTGATGCAGCATCCTGAAGAAATGAAGCCACTGCTGTCACCCTCATTTCAATCCACAGGTGACAGCAAAGTAGCTGAATGCAAAAACCAAGATAATTTACCTCTTGTGAATTAAACACAAAAATATTCAGTGGTGATCAACTTAGTACCCCATTTATAGATAATGTAGAGATGATTGCAAATAGATTCATATTTTTCAAGATGAAATTGCTATTAAATGCCAACATAATAGCATACATAAACATTCATGTCAGTCATTTATTTTGGAAAATAAACTGAAAAGTAGATGAAAATTAATTCAACAGATGTAGGCAACTCTCTCCTGAGTAAAATATGATTTTTACAAAGAGAATCCCACAGTATTTGGAAGGATCATTATTTAAAATGTCTAAAAAGGACACACTAGTGGCAGTAGTCATACACTATGATGACACACCAAGTGCTTCCATTAAACTAGAGAAAATACACAATGGTCTGTTGGCAATGCAATTTTTTAACCACTGCCTTTGTAACTTGGAGTTTACCAACTACTCAACATACATTAATGAGGATGGGGTGTGTGGGTGAATGATAACAAATCCACTTAAACTGTTTACTGATTCTAACCAGAATACCCCAGTTGGAACCACACTTAGTAAAGCTTAGAATAGACTAGGAGTTGTAACTTATGATCCTACAGATGTCGTGGGGCTGCACTTCTCATCAACTTTGGTCAGCACAGGAAACAGGGAGAGACAATGAGATTTGCAGTCCAACAACACCAGACTGTAAAATATGACAAATAGTGGCTCTTGTACTGTCCTTAACATGAGTTTGTGAGTAACATATAAGTTGATCCCAAGGGAAGTTCTTACACTGCCCAAAACTTTGCCTCTATTTTCTTACTGTAGCAGTAAGATCAGTTAGTACTACAACTATTCCTATTGGTACTCTGTAATATAACTATTAGTTCATTTTCCACAGTTTTCAAAAATAACCAGGGTCTAGTTCATACCAGCGGTTGAAGAGGAAATGTCTGACCATATATGAAGCTGGAGGCTACCCTCTTTGGAACAGATTCATTCAGATCAGTGGCATTTGTCACAAACAGTCATGCACAGCTGTGACCAGTGATGTATTTAAGTATTTTAAATACTTAAGTCTCAAGTCTCTACCTTCAAGTCCAAATGGAGTCTTAAGTCCTCACAAGATACTTTCAAGTCAAGCTTCAAGTCTGGGAACCAACTTTATATCCAACCTATATTCCAGAATTTCTGAACAGAGTCAAATAACTCAGTTTTAACAATTTAAGTAGAATCAGCCTTCCACGTTAACAATTTTGCCATCTGCAGCTTCAGAAGTGGGGAACAGGATCCTTATTACTCCCCCTTCCCAACACTGGAGGCTTTTGTGTCAATGGACATAAAAGGGTTTGCAGCTTGTTAAGTGAGGAATAGGATCCTTCTTACGCCCTATTACTGAAGCTCCAAAAGCTTTAGAGAGAAAGATCCTTCCTTATAAAGCCCACCGACTCACACATTTGCTGTTCCCCTCTGAGAAATATACCCTGCACTCTAGGGGGTGAGTCTTGCCTTCTAGTCTTACAAAAGTTTTAGAAGTCTGCTCCAGTATCCAGCAGCGACAGGCTGCTGAGCAGACCTCAACCCTACCTCAGGCCCACTGCCTAACCCATTTCCTGTTCCCCTTCAAGAAATGTGTCCACACTTTGGGCTTGAGATGGAATGCCATGTGACCATTAGGCAAAAAGAGATGGAAGAGTTCAAAGCTGTGAAGTTTCTGAATTAATGTGTTCTATTATTGAAGCAAGGGGAGCAATCAGTCACTAAAAATATACAGGTCATAAGTTGAGTCAAGTCAAGTCGAGTCAGTGCATCATTTATTGCTGAGTCAAGTTCAAGTCGAGCCACTGAAGCGACTTAAGTCTGACTTGAGCCCATGTCATTCGACTCCAGTCTACATCAATGGGGTTTATCTTAAACAGGCCAACTTGAACACCATAATCAATCCATTCCTGTCCTTTAGCAGCGGTGGGAGTACTTAGTGGAGGGATAACATTTCAGGAATAAAATTCATCACTGTTACAAGGAACTCCTCCTAGTAGCCAGCTACCACCCTTTCCCATATCCACCACTCACAGGTTCCGATAAAGGGAAAGAATGGCAGGTCCCACAATAATTTTTGTTATTGTAACTGTAAAAATATTTGACATGTCCTTCTTGCTACAAGGAAAAAGAAGTAAGTTGATCAGATTACTTTCACCCACTTCATTTACTGAAAATTACCCTCTTTTAGCAAAATTGCCTGTAGGCCACTTTACACATAGCTCATTTGTTCTAATGAAAACAACCATTTGTTTTAAGTGTACCCTTTCAAAGGTCTTCTGCAGTTCTATGCTTTGCCTTAAAGTTTGTTTGTTTGTTTTTCAATTGCCCCTACAAAGCATTTGCATTTGATTACAGGATTTTTTGTGTGTAACCAGTCACCCTTCTGTTTAAATTACCCCCATTCAGCAATAATCACTATGACCTTGAAAAAACAGAATTCAAAAACAGAAATAATAACATTCACAGGCAAAATGATTACCTTTCTGCTGGCAATGACATGTATATATTTTTTTTCCATCTTTCAAATCATGTAAATCAGGGTTGGGCAATTGTAGTGAGTGCAGGATTCAACTGTCATCCTTGTGGCTCTATGGCAAGCTGCTCTGATTTTCAGCTGTTTTTTGTGGGGGAGGGATCACCTTTCTCATTGCAATTTGCAATTTTGGTTGGGGCCATTTTTGCTTGTTGGGTGGGCTGGATGTTTGTCCAGGGGTAAACTGCAACTATTCACCATTATGCATGAATTTGGTGTGAAAAATCAATCTCAGTCATGGCTTTAAATATTTGGAACTATAATATATCATATCATCATCATCATCATCATCATATTTATTTATATCCCTTTCGCAGCTCAAATTAACAATTAATTTTATTTATTTATGTATTTGTTAAATTAAAAAAGACCTAGTTAAAACAAAATTAACATACATAATTAAAAACTCACACACATATACACATCAGCAACACAGTTAACAATATCCAGCACATTCTATCAGACAAGTCACATATAATCACACATTGAACATAATCTAGACTTGATAAAATCATCTAGACTGCAGAAAGAAAGTAGGGAAAGTGATAGTTTGAATCCTCTGGGAACAGAGTTCCAGAGCCTGGGGGTAGCCAATGAGAAGGCACTATATAGGTCTCCAAAAGTTTGATTTAGGATTGAAACATCTTAAATGCCCACCAGAACAACAATAGTAATAAATCTATTTGGATGCCAGTTTAGGACTGATTTGAGATTCAGTGGAGGGAGAAAAGTGAGTGATAAAAAAACTAAAAAGCAGGGAGAAGGAAACTGAACATACCAGTTTCTCCAATGACTAATTTTGAACTAAAGGTCTACACCAAAAGCATGTGCACATGTATGTGGAGAAGCACTCCAAGGAAGAAGTGCCAGATTTCACCAAACTTTTCTATATTTTGGAACACATAAAAAAAAATGGGTAGCCATAGATACAGTCTCTAGCAAAATCCATCTCTCTGAGGAATTCAGAATGTGAACACTGTCCCTTCCTATCTTAGTAAATAATATGTTCTTTTTGTACATACAGGCATGTTTCTTGTTACAATATTCTTCTAGTTTCTCTCTCTGGGCAGCAAGGGATTCGTTTCTCATCTGAACACTCATATCCACTTTCTCATTAGAGCCATAAAATGCATGAGACATTTTTTTTTTATCCCAATACATTACATCATCAGGGACAAAAATGTACCCCAATGGAAAACATCAACAGATCTGTTAGAACATTTTTTTTCAGGATATTTTTTTCCTCTGCTTTAAAAAAAACAAAACAAAAAGAAAAAACCTGTGCAAAGCAGGTGGCTAAAACTTGGGAACATTTTTTAGAACTCTCCAGAGGACAATGTCATAAAAACCTGCCTTATAGGTCCAGTTCTGTATGAGTCCTGCAACAAATCTTCTGTTATTCTAGAAGAA
Organism: Ctenosaura bakeri; assembly: GCA_948474755.1. Lineage (NCBI taxonomy): Eukaryota > Metazoa > Chordata > Lepidosauria > Squamata > Iguanidae > Ctenosaura > Ctenosaura bakeri. The sequence goes on along the minus strand of CAOLHI010004363.1, from coordinate 55,844 downwards.
TAAAATTCCCTGTCCAAGGACAAATGCGGGGGGGGGGAGGCAAATCCTCATGTATCTCACTAACAGCTTTAATGTGTCTGTAAAAAGCACCACTGCATTTCCCAAATAAATGTAAAATCACTTATCAAAATTATGAGGTAATAGATACAAATTCAACTTTAGAAAGACTCATGGATCATCTTACAAGAAACAGCTGAACCTTGTGATTGCATTCTCCCGCTGCATGAAGACAAGACACAATGACATATCACTGGCCTTTACCTTTTCTTGACTGATTTATAATTTTGTCCTAAATGCTCAGGGCAGTAACAGTAAATATGCAAAGATAAAACCTGTCTAAAAAGGAGTCTTCATCTGCTAAAAGAGACATATGGTCATATCCTTCCACTCTAAATTAATTAATCCAGAATAAATAATACTACTGATTATCTCACTAGAATCTGCAGTTTGCTTATTAAGATACACTGCAAGAATGGTCAGAAAACCTATCCATTTAATATAGTGAAACTCTGCTGTTCTGCCCAATGTGCTTTCCTGAGTTCCCATTCTCATTTATTATTAGATGAAACTGTAACAATAATTAATAGTTGCCTGCATACCTAGAATGGCTGACATTTATTGAGTCTACTGTGGTCCATCCCTGTTGACAACTTTCTTCAGCTCCGGGTCTATAAATGTAAATCTTCAAATTTCGTTCTTGCAGGGAAGAGCAACCAATGCTCTTGGCAATGCTAGAAACTCATTGAAAACTGTGCAGTCAAGGACTATTTGCAGTTTGGAACTGTGTTTTTTCTTTTTAAAAAAGTGTGTGTGTGTGTGTGTGTGTGGTATTTTTGCAGAGAAAAATATATTTTATGTATAAAAATGTTATGTATGTATGTATGTATAAAAATGTTATGTTTCTGCATTGAAACTTTACTTTCTGTGCAGAAAATGCTTCTTTTCCACACAGTAAACTTGTTTTCTGTACAGCTCCTCCCCCATGCATTTTTATACACCATAGGTCCTGAACTGTGAATATTATCACTTGGTTAGGATTCTCTCTACAGGATTTCCAAACACTCAGGAAGATTTTTTTTTTTATATTTTCTGATCTTCTTTCCATTTCTGCCCCATGTCATATCTTGGTGTAGTTTGGTGCAAATATCCTTACTGCTGCATCCTTGCCTTCTCAGAATAGCACAATGGCCACATTTGTACAAACTTCTAAGCCAGCATTATTAAGAATTCTTTACTGATAATGCAACAAACTGGTACAAACTGTCTGATTGCTCCTATTTGGTTCCTCTTGCAACCAGAAGCAATCTGAAGTAACAGGAAAGTTACCATCAGACTTATGAGTGAATGCAAATTTTGAGTTGTTGCTCTGAAATGCCTGGATCTCTAATCCAGCTTCTAATTCTGATATTTTATAGGAGAGACAAACCTGGAATCCAGATCTGAGTGTAACACTAACATTTTCTGGTCTAGAACATTTCTGGTGATTGCAGATACCCCTGCTCTGCAATTCTGGATTCATGTTTTGAGCAGCCATGGCCACTGGCAGAAGTCAGTTCTCCACATAGGTCTTCATGCCTACTAACATACAGGTTTAGACTGCAATGTTTCTTGTCCCTTCTATCAGTTTAAATAATGCTCATTTTTATAGTACTTGAGTAACTGATCTGGCAAGGAGAACATTTGCAATTTGTGCCAAAATTGATAAACTTGTAGACAGACAATAATTTGGCCAGGTAGTCAAGCAGTATAAGTCCACTTATGGCACATATACGTTCTTCACAAGCAACATTTCTCAGGTAAAAGTACACCCTCTAAGTGACTATTTAAGAGCTAACGTTTGTTTAAATATACTGAACAGACTCATCCTAACTGCAGATAACAGTGCCCCCCAAATCTACTCTACTTTTTATTAATAATTATACTAATATAGTAATACCATTGCCTGTCTTTTCTGATTTTCTAAGTCTTTTCTTCTTTAGTAAAGCACTTTATAAAAAACCTCAATCTGTTTTCTAATTGTTTAAACCAATTTGTGCTTGGGAATCCAGAACTTTTCCACATACCAGTGCCTGTTCAGTCTAGCTATAAACTCCTGCTAAGCAAGAGAATACATTTACTTCATTTTAACTCTCAAAACACTAAATGCAAAATGAACCTCTTTCCTGCTGGGCACAGTCCTCCTTTCTAACACACACAAGTGAGCGTATGTGCATAACCCAGAACTCCTGGATAACAATCAAATAGCGAAGTCAGATGCATCACGGAAGCAAAATTCAATTATATTTCTCAATATACATTAGGATGTTACTATCTGAAGAACAAAGAAATTAGATTTTTGTTCCATCATGAGTCAGGCTAAATTACGACTACATCATAAAAGTGAGGCCTGTTTCAAGGGGCACATAGAGTTCACCCAGGAAACAAAAAGAAATGAACTGATACCATTAGCTCATAACCAGAAATCACAGACTACAGCTGGAACACTGGAGATCCAATATGCCCACAGGAACACCTCATTCCATTATGTCTCCCATTATTATATTCAGGATTAACTAGGAAGCCTTTCTCAACAATTCATTCCTTAACCCCAAATATAACTGTATAAGAAACAATCACAGACATATTAGTCCTCTCCTGCCAAAACACACACTTGCTTTCATTCTTCAGAGATTGTTAACATGTTTTGGAAGCATTACAGTATTGTTTCCTTTGGTGACTGGCTGCTACCTGGCAGAGTTAGGCCACACTGCTCAGGATTTTAAATTCCTTGTTTTATTCTTTATACAAAGAAATGAAAATGGATTACTTTTAAAAAGGAACTTTCCAATTTCTAGTTTTATCATAGGACTCAGTCCAAAACCTTTTGTTATTGAGTGGCATGTAAACAAAAAGAACATCTAGCCTGTCCAAAAATCTTTAGATGATCACAAGACATGAAGGGAAACAAGGTAGAAGTAATGTGTCAGCATTCACCTAGCAACAAACAGCAGTTAATCTAAATTGACAAAGTAAATTCTTAGACCAAATACATATGCAAAGCTTGGAAAAGCTGCCTTCCAGAAGCCCCAGACAGCATAGCCAGCAGCAATGCTGGTTATGGTATTGAGGGAGTGGTAATCCAAAGAAGTAACTTTTTCAAGTTCTATACATATTCCATTCTCTCTAAAATTTTAGTTCCCTGATTAATACTCCTATTAACTGTCATAATTTTTCAACCAGTAGTTTAAATTAAATAAAGAAATAATTTGCAGAGTACAGAAATATAATATTAACAGTGATAGCAAAAACCAGAAGCAAACAGAATTGTTTCATTGTTTTAAAATTCCCCATAGGCTCTGCATAAGGAAATGGACTTCTGCCTTAATGAAGGCAGATTCAATGGACCATGCTGGGAAAATACCCACCACTTCTGATGTGCATCTCCAAAATGTGGAGTTGCATTTAATTGAGAGGGGAATTACCTCAACTCGTTGAGTGTAAGCTTCAGCCATGCCTGACGAGTGACATTATTTCCAGTGCAGAAAATTATGTTTTCATTGGTATATTTAACAATGCTAGGCAAACTATTTTTTGTCATACTAGTAATTTGTGAAATTCTACTTCATAATGAGATGCCTTATTTGTCTGATGTTTTCTCCTAATTAACAAAATTTAAAAAGGAAACAAAATAAGTATCCTTACCTCATTTCTACAAAAATGGGAACAAATAACATCTTATATGTAACACTGCATCCCAAGGTACCAGAAAATCAGATAGTCGACAGTCATCCAAAATTTGAACTGGTCAATGTTCTGAATTAATTTGATATTTCGCAGGACTAATTGCAAAGTACAACTATTTGAATGAAACTCAAATTCAGTTGAACTGCAGCATAGCATACACATATAATCTATAATGACAATTGTTTTTGATTTTCCTTTCAATTTCCTCATGGAAAGACTTTCTGTGGTTGGAATCAAGACACAGTCAACAAAATTTTCCAACCGAACAGACTTCTGTATCCTCTTACAAAGGGGCCATCTAGACTGTAGGTCCTAATTATGCTATCCTCCTCATTTCTCCTTGAACTCATTTCTTATAGTATGTTTTTGGTGTCTTTTGTGTGCTAACTAATTCACTCTGCCTTGGGTAAGCAGCTGCGTTTCTTCTATAGCTCTCATCTTTTAGAGAGGAAGGGTCATTTTCAAAGTGATTTCTCAACAGAGAAGCAGTGAAAAGAGAAGCAGAAGCAAGGTGCTGCTTTTACTCGACTTTCAGACTATAACATGTGACTCTGCTGTATGATCTTAGCTTTAGCAATATGAAGAAATGACTTGCCTTGCTTACACAAACTGGGACAGAGGATCCCCATGGGCAGTTCATGACAACAGAGATTATCATCAATATATTTATATTCTCATAGCGCAGGTAGGTTTCACCGAAGCCAAGATTTGCAAAGTGAGGGAGAAAGGCATTAATTTAAAAGGGCTTCTCTCTCAAACAACTAAGTTAATGGTTGATATGGCTATACACAGAGCAGATACAGACACGGGGTGACATCCTGTTGGTTACTCCCAGCTAGAAAAGACTTGGTCAACCAGTCCTTGAATGGTGATAAATTCCATTGATTAAATGGGTCTGTTCTAGTCACGATTAGCAACAGGATTTAGGCCATAAGAATTTCAGTTCAGCAGGTGTTAAATGTTCAGATAAAAATACCATAATTGCTACCATGATTTATACTATCTCCTAAATTTGCTGTTATAAACCACAACCAGAATCTAATAGGGTTAGTCTGCTGAAAGAGCTGTTTGATCCCTGGAACCAGGATGGGGTACAGCTTTCCCTTCACCACTCCATTAAAATCTGGATTAACTTTCCACAGCCAATTTTCTGTGATGGTGTAGAAGACCCAGGGGATGGGGAAAAGGAAGGAGAAGGAAGCCCCCTCAGCACTAGCAGCTGGGTATTAGCAAAACATTGGGTTTAGAACTATATGGCTCCATTTTCAGAAAAGCAGTCATGTTAATTTGTGGTTGCAAAAACAAGAAACTGCCTTGTGGCACCTATTATTATGGCATAAGCTTTCATAGACTATATTTAACATAATCCCATGAATGAAATGTTATCCCCTAGTAGCAGGTGAAAATGGATAGAGATGGAGATTGACAGAGAGAGAGAGAGAAATCAAAATGGTGAGAGTCAGAGAAGAGAGAGAAATACATCTGTGACAATTATGCTAAAATGCAGATGTATGTGAACTAAGCACAGTGGTCATTCACAACAGCAGTAATTGATGATAACATGAAAATCCTAGCTCCAATTTTCAATGTACTCTTATTAAAATGGGTACTTACAGAATAACTTTAACCCTCACAGCTGAATGATTTTGTCACTATACAGAAAACCTGTGTAATGACCCACACAGATGGGTTTCTATTCAAAATTGTATGAAAGGAAAGCACTTTGTCACAGTTGAGAGAAGTTCCTTTTCCCTCCTGTTTTTCCCTTCATCCTTTTCTTCACACATCTTCTTCACATAGCTGATCTGTCCTGGCTTCCTATTTACATGGTTGCTTAATTGTGTAAATTAAGTGCTATCTGGTGCTACAAAGCTGGAGGCACTTCTTTCTTCCCCTGTCATAGAAAATGTTAGGAATATTGGTTGCCTGCTAGGCATTCTTCCTTGCATTTTGCAGCTATCTCCCGCTATCACACTGTGCAAACAGTGCTATAGCAATATCTAATTACAGAGAGCAAGCATTACATCCCAGCTTTAAGAAATTAAACCAAAGGTGAGGGAGAAGAAAATCATCTGGCATGTTCCAGTCCTGAATGGATTTGTTTTAACACAAAGTAAGCAGCCCACATCAGGTAACCAGTCAACCGAAGATCACAGCACCTACTGATAATTCCAGTGCAGACTTACAATATGTCCACTTGAAACTTAACATCACTAAAACCCAGTTCAGATGTTCCCTTGGATGCACAAAGGCCTATGTGGGTAGTCGATATGTGGACACTGTGATAATGAGGGTTCTCATTATCCAGGTAACAGATCTGAAGGGAGACAGTTCTCTCTTCAGGCATACAAAGGGTTAATGAGATGCTGGGTTAGGTTACACTTTATTGAGGAGTCAGCATCACAGAGGACATCATAGGTCATGAGAGTTAGTTGCCCAATCAGGAGGAGAAAGGTGAGAATCTTTAAGATGGTTTGGTCAAGAAGTTTTTAAAAGCCTCAGGGGACCACAAGGCAGAAGAAGAACAAGACATCAACCAGAAGAGTGATATCACCAGTTGCAGGTAGGCCCGACTAAGCCTTCTGTCCCGTCCCATCCCATCCCGCTTTGCCTCCCCTCTTTGCCTCTGTACATCATCTCAGCACCAGATCAACAATGTGAGCAGCTAGTATGTTTCCTAGATAGTCCTGTTAGAACTTCTGTTCTTTTCAAAGCTCTGGCTGATATGATGGAACAATCTGTAACTTGTAACTACTAAGTGAACCTGGGGGAAGAAGCCTCCCCTGTAAAGTGATATCTGTTTTACATTGCCTGTTCTTAGAATAAATGCTTTCCTTTAAAGAACTCCTTGCTCTCTCTATTTCCACATGCTTGTTGGCAACACACGTAGATAGGATTCCTCTCTCACAGAGGGGGTGGAGGGAGGAAAGGGATCTCTAAGGTTAGATATTGGTGGCTCCCTTGTGGCATCCCAGTGTGACACTAATACAGGGATTTTAATTCAGTGGGTGGTGGCAGGGTTTAATTAATGAACCCATGAAGTTTCCATCTCCTAACCAAGGGCAGAAGTCAGCATTGAGTAGAGGAAGGGCCCCTGGCCAGGTCCATGACAGACACGCATGCAAGCCCCACCCCCTGTGAGTGGGACAAAATCTTATACCCACCATATCCAAACAGGTTGGAGATGGAGATGGTTGGAGATGGAGCTGGGATATGCTCTGAAAACGGTAAGAAGTGAGGTAGCAACACAGAATGCAAAGTGTGCAATGAAATAAAACACACAAAAGAGTTTCTTTGGCCAAAGGATCCTGCTGATAATCAGAACCATGTTCAGTCCAACCTACTAGAAGTAGCGATCTAGAAGGATAATTTTATTCTTCAAGCTTCATATTTTCATACTGTTTTTTCTTGATTAGAAAAGCAGAATAAAACATATATCAGCAAGGTTAGTATTTTGCTCAAGACTGGGTGCTTGTTATTTCTTATCTAACACTTCTGTCTGTTGTCTGGATGAACAGAGCAATGTTCATAACTATCATAATGTTCACAAACAAGTCTACCACTGATGTAACAAAAGTTGTCCCAATTTTAGCAATAACAGTTTCATACACAAATTAACGAAACAGAGGTTAGTCATACAATATGTCAATAGAAACAGTGAATCGATATTCTTGTAATCATACTAATGAGAGGGCAATTGAGAATCTTCTAACATGGCTCATGTATATTTTAAGCCAACAATTCCCCATTTGGTCCTATCAGGACCCTCCCTCAAAGGGGGTTGATTTGTACCATCTTTATAGTTTTTGAAGACCATGAGCTATATTTACTTGTTTCCTAAAAAGCATGCATTCTAAAGCATATTTATAATATTGTGATGTTACCTTAAGTAGTTTTGTAATTTGGCACAGTGACATTAAACAAGAAAATAATATTGATAATATATCATAATTTATAGACTATTTCAATTCTTTTTCCCCAACACCCAAATGTCCCCATATACTTCACAGCACCTGAAACCTTTGAGTTTTAAGCATGAAGGTTTTGTGACTGGAAACCCCGCTACAACAGAATTCCCCCCTGCCAAGTTGACCGTGCAATTTTAACCTATGGGCTCCCATCACCATTCTTTGTCCTTCTGATCTTAAAATTCCTTTGTGGGTCTAGGTTCTCAGGCCTCAGAAAAATTCCTATTGCCAATGGGGGCAACGAGAAAAGATCTTCCAAACATGATCTTAATTACTGGATAAATGTACGAAATTACCAACATTTCAAGAACTTCCTGGAAAACTATCCCAATTTTGCAAGGAAGTTATTCCTAACATTTAGCTTTGATCTAATTTGCTCCAGGGCAATAATCTTTATTACTGTTTTTCCACTCTCTCACACTTTTTTCCCCTTCTTTTTCATTTTCATTGCCTCTCATTTTCTTGTTCAATAAAAGCACTGTTGTTAGTTTCTAGAAAAAGAATTGGAATAAATGAACTTTTTATGCCATCTACAAATAATTTTAAAATCAGGTAAAACCCAGGCTAGGTTTCGTTATTTGGTGGGCTTGCTCTTTATTTCACTTTTTCTCTAAGAATCAATTCCACATGTAGTTTTTGCAATAGCTTTCACCTAAAGGAAACTGAATGAAAAAACAGTCAGAGATTCCAGTTCCAAATTTTGTCTAGATGAGAGAAAGTCAAATTGTGAAGGCACTAATTAAAATATTTCATGCAATAAAACTAACTGGTGGGTGGGTGGCAGAGCAACGGGACTAGTCAATCAAATAACTTGATCGTACTTGAAATATCTGGCAAAGTCTTTTGAATTAAAATCTCATTTCCTGATAGTTCATAGGCTTCCAGCATAATTACTTTGAAGTTAAAAGCACCCACTGTTTAGAAAGCAGGCTTCCTAATTGCTAAGGTTTTGTGTAGTTGACCTTTTCCTGTTAACAGTGTAGCTCAGTCAATTATTTGCTGTTTTAACAGGTCACTTGACCTCACTTTCCCCTTTCCTAAAAGAGCAGAGCAACTTAACCTTAACCTTTGCCTGGGTGAATGCACTCAGAACTACATCTCTGTGAAGTCATCAACACCTCTTAGATCCCCTTGAATTGATGTTACTTAAACTTCTTATAAAAGTGTCCCTGATTATGTCAACACAGGTCTAAAGACTGATTTAAAGAGTTTCTCAGTGTAGGCTTCCTTGTAAATGACTGGACACTAGGCCAGTCCAAGATATGTTGCTGCCTTAGACAAAGGACTAAATGGTGCACAGTTCTGTTCCATATTAAGATTGGTAGTTAAATTTTACTTCAGCATAGACAAGGTTATTGCCCTTGTGCAAATTAGAGTTCTCCAGCAGATAACAAGAAGTGGGGTATGACAGGCTACACAATGCATTCATTCCTGTCTTCAAGAGAGGAGAAAACCCACCAAACTCAGGGAGAACACCTGGGAGCGGGGTTGCCATGACTGTCCTCCAACACCTGCCACTGACTCTGCCTAATGGTACCTGACTGGATATCTAAAAGCAGTTTGATTCATAAAATGATTTTTCCTACTATTGAATTTGTACCACCATCAGGACATGACGTTTTTAAAAGTTTCTTTGTGTCATCATTCAGGTTTCCTAAAACCACTACCATACACTGTTTGAACAAATCAAAATGGCACACTTTTTTCTTCTTTTTTTCCTGGTCCATGGGTACTCAGCATAATTTCATCAACGAGTTAGTTCTTGATATATCTTACAAAAACATATACACTAGATTGAGAAGTAATAACTGACTTGTGATTGAACACCCAGTAAGCTTTGCAGCTGAGCATGCCATTTCAACAATATCTGTCTAAACCCACATCAACCACGAAATTACATTTCAAATTACATTCAAATTCAAATTACAAATTATAATAATTACATTTCCCTTGGATGCTTATTTGCTAGCTGAATCTTGTGCCCCCAACTACTACACCAGAAATAGATCACAGACAGATAGTATGATCTCTTGTGATAAGGATTCTTTTTTTTTAATATTTAAAATAGATTTTATTAATATATCAACATCATACAAATATACATACATACTACAAACTCTACAAGCAAATTACATCCAAAATAATAAGTAAAAAAAAAAGAAATTAACAATGAAAATTAAACAAAGCAAAGAAAAAAAGAACAGAAAAAAAATCAATACATTACAATATAAAAAAAATTCAATAAAAAACAAAGACATAACAGATACACAACCTCACATTACCTTCTTATATTCTTCTTCCATTCATACAGCATACCTTGACTTCTTCCATCGCAACCTTGGGTATGCTTATGACTTCTAATACACTCCCTTTTACTCTAAACGTTAATGTTACTTTTGCTGGCTTATCCATTCTACTCTACAACTACTCACTATTTCTCAGATTATACTCCTTTCATCTAAGCTCCACCATCCCCTCTTTCTGTCACTAATTATTTAATCTAATCAAACATACCAACTATAGCCGGATCTCCCCAATCTTCTTCCCATAATGGCTTCAATATTTTCCAATCTTGAAGAAACGCCTCCTTTGATTTATCTCGCAAATATAAAGTTAATTTGTCCATTTCAGCGAGTTCATAAACTTTTAATTTCCATTCCTCCAATGTGGGGATGTCCTTCCCTTTCCAATTCTTTGCATACATGATCCTTGCTGCGTAAATCAAGTAGCAAAGAATTCTCAAAGTTTCTTTTTTCATTTTAGTTTCTAACCCTTCAAAGATATTTAACAAATAAATTTCTGGGGCTAATTTAAATTTAATCTTAAACAATTTTTCTATAGAATTGTGAATTTGCTTCCAGTATATCTTAGCTTTTTTACAACTCCACCACATATGGAAGAAGGAACCTTCCTCTTGACACTTCCAACATTTAGAGACACCCTTACTTTTATAAATTTTGGCTATTTGGACCGGGGTCAGATACCATCTGTAATATAATTTAAAAAAATTTTCTTTTAAATTATAACTGCAAGTGAATTTTTGATTCAATTTCCACGCTTTTTGCCAATGTTCTAAAGGTATTGGGTGACCTATTTCTTGAGCCCACTTTATCATATTAGTTTTAACTAGTTCTGTTTCTAGATCCCGATTCAATAACAATCTATAAATATTACTTAAGGGCCGTTTTGTCTCGGAATTGATTATCTTGTCAAACTCATTGTCTTCCCATTCTATCCCTTTATCTTTAATATCCTTTTTATATTTTTCTATTAACTGCCTGTGTAAAAACCAATGTGTCCGATACCCCTCCCCCATCATCTCCTCTCTTGTTTTAGGTCTGATATCCTTTCCTTCTTTCTTAAGAATATCTCTATATGTTATCCATTCTTTGATCTTAACTTTTTCTAATTTATGAAAGGCTTCATGGGGAGATGTCCAACAGGGTAATTTTAAGTACATTTTTTTCCTAAATTTTAGCCAATTTCCTAAAATCGCCTTTCTTACAAGATGGTTCGTGAATGTTTTATCTATTTTATATTTGTCATAACAAATATAAGCGTGCCATCCAAAATATAAGTCAAACCCCTCCAATTTTAATAACTTATCATTTTTCAGAAGTATCCAGTCTTTCATCCATAAAAGTGCTGAAGCTTCAAAATATAATTTTAGATTAGGCATACTCAATCCGCCATTCTCTTTCCTTGTGATAAGGATTCTCATGGTCTGAGAAACCTGAGGAGGCAGCTTCTGTGATCATGCCTGGTCTCTCCACCAGCCACTTTGACATAGAGGAGAGCCTAGAAATACTAAGTGAGCCTCTAGTTTGAAAGGAACATAATAGGCAATACTTTTATAAGTATTTATATCAGGGACAGGCAAAGTGGAGCCCTACACCTGCATGTGAGATCCCAAGATTCGTTTTGTAGACCCTTGACCTCTTCTTAAATCCTCCATGTTTCCCAATGTGTTCTTTTTCAAAAATGGTTGAATTGTCTCTTCTGGAAACCTCCAGAAATGGCAGATCACCTTTTCGATAGATTTCACCTCCCTCAAAAAATAACCTTCCCTCAATCTGACATGGCCATCTGGCAATTTATGAGGCATCTGGAAGACATTGTTGGTAGTCCATGAGGCCCAGATTGTCCAAGGAGGAAAAAATTGGCCTCTAGACCTACCACAGTTCGCCACTTCTGATCTGTAGAAAAGATATTTTTATCTGGGCCTGGTTCAAAATGTTTGGGGTAGATGTGCAATGTTAGTGTACATAACCTTTAATATTGTCTCTGTTTGGAGGCAAAGCTCCTCAGACACCACACCACACACAAGGGGTGAGGGAAGCTTCCCAAACTCCAAGCTCAGTCCAATCCCCATTTGTACTGGACAAGGGAAAAGAAATTAAAGTCACGTTCTCCACTTCAAGGATCCAAATGCTTTTGCATGGCTTGCCACTCTGTCTTCAAAAGGAATACATTTATAGCAAATGAAGATGGGGTCTGTGAATAACGAAAGATTGAGGATGCTGTTCGCCCCTTCCCTCCACATCTAAAGACCAATGGAGGCATTTTCTAGGAACAGGGAAAACATTGGTAGGAGGAACAGTAGCCTTTTATTGCTCAGCCTGACAATTAAAACCTGTATCACTGCTACTCTTCAAGCATTTTTCCTCCAGAGGTTAACGGGAAACCCCAATGACCTGAACATTGGAATAAGGTAAATATTTACTTTGGACCAAAAGAGAAAGGAATAAGCAGGTGTAGATGAAGAACAGAGACACCATACCATCCCCACAAACACACAAGAGAAATCTGTTTCTATTTACTGAGAGTGCAGGGGATTTTGTGTTGTAACTCATCTCCATATTCCCCAATGAAAGGATAGAAACAATCACACATACAATTGAAGACTTCCAAACAGCAGTTTTTGACTAGATTTAAATTATGTTCATGGTCTTAACAAAGACATTTTTATTGAATGAACACTCAAGCTACAAATGCATGCTTATTATGGCAAGATCAAAATGTATGAACTTTGAGAGACGCAGGGGAGAATCAGAGAAGATGAAAACACATTAATTAAATAGGGTGGGCTTATAAAAGAGCTGTCATTATAAATATGAATGGACAGGTCAAGAAACTAAATGCCTAATTCTGGAAGGGTTTTGGTATGCCTCTCTTATTTTTATGAAACTGGAGGCATTGAACAAAATGGAAAACAGGTTTGAGAGATGGAAAAACATACTTGAATATTAGATACTAAGAAAGCAATCATATTGTTCTGGAAATAGCATCCCATGGTCACAAGAAGGAACAGAAATCTCCTTTGAGGTCTTAGATTCTCACCCTGAAGGGCAAATGGGGTTTTGTCTCTTGGACATTTCTCAACTACTGTAGAGATTTCTGAACTGGCTTCTTTCCTGAGAATGGAATTCAAACTTCACTGAGAGGAGGAAACTGGTATGTTGGGAATATTTTTCATATCAAAAAACACCTCCCATCTCTAGACTTAATCCAAATGATTTCTGTCCTGTTGCTTGCAAACAAACAGCAAGACAATAAGAGCTGAACCTCAAATCAAAAATAGAACAGTAAAGCAACAGGATTAAAAAGCCATGGGCAACAAATAGCAAAGGCTCAAAAACTGAATTTGCTGAAATAAATTTATTTCCAGTAATATCTAAATAGTAAAAGAGAAAGGGATCAATAGGTCTACAATGACAAGGTATTTCCTTGTCTTTCTATCATCACTGAGAAGACCCTGTCCTTTTCTACAGAACAACACTCTCCTGCATTGTCCTGTTGCTCCCCTCTACACCCAACCAGCTGCCTGTGGAAGGGAACATAAGGAACATGCTCCTTCCTTCTGCACTGCAGCCATCCTTTTCCCCATGCTTCAGTGGAGAAGGAAGTGCATGATCATGCTTCTGGTCCTTCTGCATGGCTGATTGCGATGGAAGGCTCATGGAATCAGGAGCCATTGATGGCGTTTTTATGTCAATGATATAACCCACAATTGCTCCAGCTAGTGGTGTGAGAAGAGCGGGACCACGATGTCATGCAGAAGCGTCGCAGTCCCAGTCCTTTCACGTCCCCATGCCTGGAGGACGCTGTCCTGCAGAAAGTGCCCCTGTCACAGATAGTCATTCTTTGACTGACCAATTTTCTCAACATGTCTTCCTGCTTAACTCAGCCACTCATACACATGTACAGTAAGTCACTCCTACCAGAAACCAATTCAAAATCTGAGTGGCTTAGATACACATACAAAATCTAAGTGGCTAGTAAAACTAAGATTGCTAGGCCAGGAACATCCCAAACCCTGAGATTTTGAGGATACACCCAGTGATGTTCAATGATATCATTAGGTGAACCTTTTCCATCCTCTACCATTGACATAAAAAAAAATGTCCCTAGCTTCAGTTTAGCACATGGGATTAGATAATATGACATGTAAAGAATTGAGAATTTTCAAACTTTTACTAGCCCAACATATTGCAGTTGTGTTGTGGTTTTAACTATTTCAAATCAAGATCACATGTTTCAATGATAATATTTGATCAACAAAACATTGGAAGTGGTTGGAACATGTGGGAAATCCTCATGTAAGCTCCAGCAGCTTACGGCAAGTTATCATTTCATCATTGCGTCCTGATGTAGGATCCATGACTGAAACAGCAATTGTATCATACATTCACAATCAGTTATTACGTATTTAATTTTTTTGATTAAAACAAAAAAAAAATACCAGGAATAGTTACATCTTTTAAATAATCTCATAATTTTTAAACGGACATAATTATGCTAGACGTGGAAAAGAGCTTGAGCTTCCATGGAATTCATCCATCCCACTCTGAAATATGGAACAATTTGAATTGTAGATGTCCAGTTTGCTGATCCCTCTTGATTCCTCTGCATTCTAGTGGTTTTAAGATTGCTTCAAAATTTGCATATCAATCTGAGAAATGCACTTATATAGTCACATATGAAATGCAGCATAAAAAATGACATTACTGTGTGTTAATTATGGCTTGTTAATTATTTAAAAAAGGCTTTTAAATGGTCAAGACTAAATTACTAGGGGCAATCATCCAGTTATAGAAATTGTAACTGATTAATCATTTTTTAAATTATTCACTTTGATATCCAGCATTCTTGCCAATAAGTTCAAGGTGGCCTACACAGATTTCTTCTTTTTCAGTTTATGTTTACAACAACTCCATGAAATACATCAGGATAAAGAGAGAGGAACTGAGTTATCATCACCCAGTGAATTCTATCATTGAACCTGGATGGCCCGAGTCACAATACAGTACCCTAACCAAAGTAAAAAAATTGCCTGCTCTTCTTTGACTTGAAACTTGTTATTGTTGTGTGCCTTCAAGTTATTTCTGACTTACAGCAACCCTAAAGTGAACCTATTGTGAGCTTTTCTGGGGGCTGAGAGTGTGTGATGCATCCATGGTCATCCAGTGGATTTCCATGGTCGAGTGGGGAATGGAACCCTGGTCTCCAGCTTCACAGTCTGATGCTCAAACCACTACACCATGCTGGCTTACACAGGTTCAGTTCAATTGCAAAAGAAAGACTTTACCCATACACAACTTTCAAAACAAGAAGCAGAGCTACAAATGGATGATCCAGAGGAACAGAAACTAAGGACCTTTCCACACTACACTGTTATAGTGCTATTATTCCACTTTCAACATCCAATGGAATCCTGGGGTTCGCAGTTTAGGGAGTGGCATTTAGAATTCTCAGAAAGAGAGCTCTTTGGTCTCAGTAAACTGCAGACCCCAGAATTCCACCAGATGTTGAAAGTGGAATAATAACACTGTAACAGTATAATGCAGAAAGGTCCTAAGGCTCTCTCTTTATTCTACATACACTGGGGTAGTGATGGAATATTTCACTCCTTTGCACAGAGATCACTTTTCAGTCTTCCTCTTCTCCCCTCTCCACAACTTCTGGTTTGATCAATCTCCCAGCTGCAAACTCTGCAAAGAGAATAAACGAGTCAAATATACCAGTTTTGACACTGTAAGGGAGGTGAACTTTTGAGACTGGACTCTGCCCTTGTCCAGCCATTCTGTTTCGAAAGGAGAGGAGAAAGGCTCAGCTTCAGTATGATGAGCATAAGAACAACAACAAAGACAGATTCTTCAGTTGTTTTTAATCTTGAGAAGGAGAGAATAACAGCAACTGAAAAAGTTGTGAGATCCAGATCTACTTTGCAATGCTATATTATGCTAGCGAATACTCAAGACCAGGTCCCAACACAACAGCTTGCAACAGTAGGAAGAAAAAAAACCACCAGCTCAAATGCATGCAACTGAGCTGCAGCCTAGAAAATTCTTAAATTCCCCCTCCCCCTGCTATGAAGCATAATCTGCTGTCCGTGAGGAGATTGGGAGAAGACCTAGAAAAGATTAAGCAGCCCAGAGGGGGCTGGCAAAAGAATTCATCACAAATAGAGCAGTGAGTAATTTACAGTGTAAACCTTGCTCTCCTTTCCTCACCAAGTTCACACAGTGCTCCCTGATTCTTCAATCCAGGATAGTAACAGTCCAGCCATTTGCTTTCTGCAGCACGCACCACACTGCCAAATGAACTGCTGTGCCGAAAAGTGCACATGCACCCTTGCTTCTTCAGTGAAGCTTTTTTTTTTGCCAGGAAGTGGAGGACCAAAGACAGGATTTGACATACCTGTATCACTTGCTGCAGTGCATCCATTTAAAATGTGGACTCCCACCCACTTTGAGTTAAAGAGGTCACAGCTCATCTACTCAGAGGTTCCTAAACTTGCCTGTGGTCTGGGAGTTGGGTTTGATTCCTGGAGACTTCAGGAGGCACTTGGAGATCTGGTAACTCCATGTAAAACTGTACTAACACCAAACCAGGTTAGAATGAGGCATTTTGCCTGAAAGCACTACTGCTGACAAGGATATTATAGGCACCCCTACTAAGCTGTTTGTAGAGTTGCCTGGAAATGCAGAAGTAAGGAGATATCTAGCATCTGGCAGGGCTGCAAGCCTAGCCTATAAGATTTTTTAAAGATTTATTTTGCATGCAGCTTTCTTGCAATTCCTTCTTTAACATCAAGCAAGCTCATAAGATAATGGGATAACAGCTATTTCCTAAGGTTTGCCCACACAATTTGTATCATTTTGTATACTGTCGACTATGGAAACACAATATTTCAGCTAATGTGTATAATAACCACTGATAGTCTATTTGTTGTGACTTTTATTCTTTTTAAAAGTCAGCTCCTTAAAACTGTTTTTAATGGTTTGAGGTTCCAGAATTATTTTTAAATAGGGTTTTTATTTTTTTATTTTTTTAAAAAATGTGTTTCTATGTATTAAATATTTTAAATGTTTTAAATGTTTTTATTCACTGAACATGGTCTTGGGAGCCCTAGTGGGCTGAAAGATACTAAACAAATATCC
Organism: Ctenosaura bakeri; assembly: GCA_948474755.1. Classification (NCBI taxonomy): domain Eukaryota; kingdom Metazoa; phylum Chordata; class Lepidosauria; order Squamata; family Iguanidae; genus Ctenosaura; species Ctenosaura bakeri. Next base: position 38,710 of record CAOLHI010004363.1, on the reverse strand, counting down.
AAATAAATAAATAAATCAGTGTCCGCATTGTTTTATTATGTTTGCATATTGTATGGTATTTAGCTTTACTTTGTGAACTGTCCAGAGTAATGTGATCAGTCAATCAACATTTAACATTTAACACACTGTGTGAAGAAGAAATAGCAGCTTGCAATTATTGCTCCAGAAAGGATAATATATTTCATACTATATTTGGTATGATATATAATTAATATAAATTCTGTACACATTTGGCTACAACTGGCAATTTATATGTACAAAAGCAATTGAATGCATGCTTCCAGTTGACAAGCTTCCTCGTCCACATGCAGAGAAGCAAGCACTCATTCTAGAATGTTTATGTGATGATTTGGGTGGAAATACCATGTATAAGCCAGTGGAGAAAAACAATTAAATGAAATTAACACAAACAAACAAACAAAGGGGTAGAAACCTCAAAGCCTCGAAAGAGTAAATCTAAAGACTTAGGGCCTTTCCACACTACACTGTTATAGTGCTATTATTGTGCTTTCAACATCCTATGGAATCCTGAGGTTTGCAATTTAAAGAGGGGCCTTTAGAATTCTCAGTCAGAGAGCTCTTTGGCCTCAGTCAACTACAAACCCAAGAATTCCACAGGATGTTGAAAGTTGAATAATAGCACTATAACAGTGTAGTGTGGAAATGGCCCTGATTATGAAATCAGAGCTTGGATAAGGCTACCTTTTTGGACTACCTCTCCCAATCCCACAGCCACTTGTCCACTGGTAATGCTAGCTGTGTCATTGTGAGAGCTGTAGTCCAAAAAAAGTAACTTTTCCTTGGTATGTAAAAAATACGGTGCCCGGTAGTTTGTAAGTAGGCAGCAGAGGAATTTTTCCTAAGTTCAATTTCTACACGTCCAAGGATGCCGAGGCATAACCTGATAATGAAATATAATTCCCCAAGAGAATGCTATTCTCTCACCTTGGTAAATGGAAGTATGCCAACACAAGCACACAGAAATGTTTCTTTCTTTTAAAATGTTTTGATGTTCACTTTTCTTTAACCCTATGCATCCTACATTTATATTCTCCAAATGAGCTCCCTACAATAGGCAAAATGGCAGCATCCACAAAAATGAGAGAAGTATCAAAACTGTCAAAGTTTATCAAAGCCATCTGCAGGAAGGGGGCTACTTAAGAGAAAGATGAACAACGAAAATGTTTATAACTAAAAAAAAAAAAAGAAACACTAGAAACAGAAAATACTTAAAGGTCAACAGACTATTGTGGAATGTGTGCAAGCTGTGTGGATATGTCCAGACAGGGAACAGAATAGTCCAGACTGACTCAAATCCTGAAGAGGAACTCCTCTCACAGCACCGTTTGTTGCAGATCCTAACCATGCTTTGCTAGACATGATTGTTCCAAGTAACAGAGGTGTCACTTTTGAACAGCTCAAAAGAATAAATTCTAGAGAGTGCAGATAAAAGAAAATAATAGTATCACCAAATCTCAACTTATTTAGGCCACAGCCATTCTTTAGGAGAAAATATATCTGAAAACAATAACAACAGAAAATGAAAATAATTGGCATCACAACCAAGGCCATACTGAAACAGTGGAGAATATTTGTTTCTTCTCAATTGCACATGTTGATGTCTTTGATAGATTTAAAAATCTCAGCCGAGGGAGCACACAAGAGATGGATATGGTGGCAGTTGATGACTTCCATGTCAATGAGATGGCAAATCTGTTCCTGAATTTAGTCTGAACTTTAAAGGACCCATCTCAGGTGCTCAATCTATTTTGGGAGTAGGATTCAGCTCCTTTTAAGCGTAGAGCATACACCAGAGCAGATTCACCACCCCAATGATAAGGAATCCACCAGTTGCCACATATATGCATTGACATATACTCAGTATATGAAGACTCAAAGGGATGCCCTATATGAAAAACAATTTTTAAAAGGGTTTTGGACAGCATGCCAAATTTGTTCATTAAAGTTTATGAGATCTTCTGAAAAATAAAGGATAAATGTACAGAGCCAACATGACCTTGAACAAGTTATATAATGTGGGTTTTTTTAAAAAAAAAAAAATCTACTCAGGTTAAACAACTCCTCCTTCATGACCAAGACATTCTGACAGAGATGGTGAAACATGTTGACAGTAAGTGTATGTGATGGGCTTTTGCAACACACAGTATCAATGTAAGAGGTTTGCAAAAAGTAACCCAGCTAAAGCATTTAGGGCAATATTGCCTTTGGCATACTAGAATGATGACCTTTTCTAAAACCTAAAAGTGTGCACCCAAGAGAAATGAATGAAAAACTCCACAGACGCAGGTAAAAGTAGAGCTTTCTTTTTCTTAAAACAGAAGAGGAAGAAGAAAAGGAGCTATTTTCAAATTCCCTGGAGTAGGAGAAAATATTGGTGGGAGTGAAAATGGCTGTTAAGAGAAAGAAAATGCACATAGACTTCTCATATGATCTGTTTGGATGGCTCTGCCCTTTTCTCCAGTGCTCTTTCCTTAAGTAATAGTTTTATCTACTCCCAAATAAAATGAAATATAATCGTGATTTATGTACAGAAAAATGACATATCACACACAAGTTGCCTATCTACTGCTGAAAGCTTGTGAGCTTATCTTCCAGATGGAGGATCAATATTGAAAGAACTAATATAATTTATATTATTCTCTTAAAGCTCAAAGTGCCAGCATAAGCAACAAATGAAGGTTTTGAAAAGTATGTGAAAGGAATGTTTGTGTTTTAACTAATGCTGTGTATCGATGCAGTATAACGGTTAGAGTAGAGTGTAGCACAATGGTTAGACCCTGGCACGTGATTCAGGTCCCACTGAATCATGAAACTTAATGGAAATGTTGGGCCAGTCAATGCCTCTTAACTTGGCCTATCACAAGTGTTGTTGTAACAATAAACTAGAGACACACTGATGTGCACCACCTAGAACTCATTTAAGGAACACTGATATATACTGACTGGGCTAAACAGACAATTAGGCAAATACTTGATTTCCTTCTACTGGATGAACTTTTTACATATTTAGGTGTTCATCTGCTGTTGAATATTGTGGCATAAAACATATTTCAGGGACTATTTTAAAAGTGCCTCAAGAAGGTTTTTAGTGGTACATTAATACATCCAATATCAAAAGATACATAAAATGGTCTAAAATCTTTAAATTTGAATGCTGCTATTCCCTGAGCCAGAATTTCACAGGAGGCATCTCCTGGGGCAATATTTCTCAGTCTAGCACGTTCCAGATGTTTTGGCTCAATCAATGGCCAGAAAGGCCAGGAGTTAATAATCAAAAACATCTGAAGGGCACCTGCTGTGAAATGTTATACCAGGAGAGATATAGGAGAGGCTTTAAGCAGTTTGAAAGGTAAGGAAAGGAAGAAGTCGAACCTAGTTTGCCGGAGTTCCCACTTGTCAGACTAATAATCTAATGCAGCCGATACAGTGATCTTCTCCACTTCCATTTGAAATATAACAGACTTAATTTGGAGTCCAGTTGACTAGATTCCTATCTTTCTACTACCCCTGTGTAATAAATGATGTATCTGAAAGTGAATTTATTTTGTTACTGTATAAAAGTTAAAATATATACTAAATATATATATAAATATATATAATATATACTAAAATATATACTAAAATATATACTAAGATTGCTCGTTCTCACAGTACTGGTTGAAATGTCAGGCTGTGCTTTTCTGGGTTTTCCAGTTGTAGCATAAATCTCAGGGTAAGATTTGTAGGGTGACCTGGTAATGTCACTACATTATAAGAATCAAGAACAGAAACCTTATACAGATGTAGAGTAATTGTAACTCGACAAAAAAATCCAAAACCCAACAACCTTCCCATATCTTTATGTAGAGTATGCAGAAAGGAGTTTAGAGTTAACAGGCAAACTACTATAAAGATCAGGGTGTTTTTTGGGCAGGGGTGCTTCTTTTGTTCTCTGACAAAAGCTTATGAAAACAATTTTAAGGAGTCTCCTTCTCCCTTCAGTGAACACAGATACCTGAGGCCCCTTCATTCTGTAAGTTCAGGATTTAACTTAGGGCATCAACAAGCAAGCTGGTGTACCCAAAATGATATTAGACCATATCTCTTTTATCAGACAATTGGCCTTATTGGCTGGAAGTGATGAGAGCTGAAAGCCTAAAATTTCTGGATGCCACTAGGTCACCTGTACCAGTTCACAAACTGGGTCCAGCCTGTAAACTATCAACTGCCAGTCCACAGCAAGTTTTCAGGAAGCTATGTGAATACAATAATGATATGGAATAAATATTGAGCCACTCCCTGAAACTAATTTGCCCTACTTGATAGCTTGGAAAAGCATTGCTCTATACTTCCTTACAGTTTGAACTAAGTTCTGACACTCTAATTAACAAGATGAAAGTCTACAAGCTTATTGGGGTGAACATAAAGAATTCACAAAATAAAATAATTACAGATAGAAGGTACTTGACAGCATAAGAAAGACAAATATGCGGTCATAACTACGTGGGAATATGATCACTGGTCTCTTAAGGTACACTTCATTTCTTGAAGTCACTGTGCTAATAAACTCTTCGTATAGTTCCTTCCTTTCTGTTTCTGTCAGAATGTGATGAGGATTTACTGTGCTAGTAGCAAGGTCCCTTGCACCCCTTAAAACAAGAATAAAGGAAGGCCCCATATCATTCAGGTGGGATGTGAGTTCTTTCCCTGAACATCTGGCACTGTCACAAATCACAGTATTTTCACGACTTCCACATTCCCTAGGAGATAACCATACAGTAAGACAACACCTGCTACCTCCATAGTTTGGTTAGCCGAGACAAATATGTTCTCTGTCTGGAATAATAAAGGGTTTCTTTAGCTTCTATACTTTTCCTTCATGGAAAAGGTACAAGGAATTTTACACATAAAAGTGGAGAGTTAAAAGACATCATTTGGAAGATTTTATGCTACCTCCAATTAAAAGGAGAAAAAAAATTCAATAAAATCCCTTCAAAGCTGTTTCTTAAATTCCTGAAGGAGATTAATGTACACATCAACTCAATAAGCACAAGAACACCTGCAACAGAATTAAGTTTCCCATTTCAAAACTTGAAGGATTTGCTAGTTTGTGTTCCATGCAATTCTTATGTTTTAACAAGACAGCACACTGAAATCCTGTAAGCAAAAACCCCTACTTCGTGACATGGTCTACCATAAAACAATTTGCCTTTTTACATCTCAACAGGTCCTCAAGCTAAAGGCAAGGATGTAACTTGAAATGAAGGTCAATGGTCTCAAAGAAAATAGCCTGAAACAAATACCAGATTGTACCATTGTAATTAGAGCATGCTATCCAGGTCACTGGTTTGAATCCAGTCCAGCTGGAGAGAAGTAGACTGATTACAATTTGAAAATCAGGGGCATCTCTGGGTTACAATTGTTTTGCAGAAGGAATAGATGGTTCAAAGATGGGTTTGTAATGGATAGGAGTCGACACTAACATCAAAATAATAAGATGAATACCAAGAACCCACACTGGCTATTTCAGAATACATTGCAATGATTTTGTGATGGCAGAGATCTAATTGGACACAGTTCTTCTGATTCTCTTTTGTTTTCTAAGGAATGTTGATCCAATTGTGGGGACAAGCCTCACATTGCTTCTGCCAACACAACACAACCTCTATAAACAAAGAATGAAGTTTTGCTTTTTTTCCCAAGCTAACAATGTTAACTAATATGTATTATATAACTCTAAAATGAATAATTCAAGTTGTGTTGAAAAGAGCATATCCAGTTACTGGAAAAATCAGATGCTGGAAAAATACTGTAACAACAATAGTTACAAAAAATCCTAAAAGCAAAATCAGGTGTGATTGTTTTACAAGAGGCAAGGGAATCATGTCCAGCATTTGCAAGGCGCAGAAAAATGAAAACTTACATCAAACTTTTTTATCATATACTCATTTGGAACTAAAAAGCCAGTACAAATGACTGATTAGACAGGGATAAATGGGCACTGCACTTCACACCTACCACCCTGAGAAATAGCTCGATTTCTTGTTTTATGCAGTTTTTCACACCACTTACACAGTACCATTACTAAATTTAACAAAGCTCTCAATCCAGATCCTAGGGTTTGACTCCATTTATCTAACATCTCAAGGATTTTGCAGCTGGCACTACATTCATCTGTACTATATATTTTCACCAGAAAATCTAAGCCTGCTCAGGCCACAGGCCAACCCCCTCATTGAAATGTCAACATTTACAACTTACAACACATACAACACTTGGACTTCCCCTGAATTTCTTCCCAATCAGAAAGTCACAGTGAATTAAGAGGTGAGGTGCTTGGCTAGGTATGCTGGGAAGCCACAGACTGAATACTGTCCTGTGGAAGTTGTGGGAATATTCTTTTTTTAAAAAAACTAATACTCCTTGGAAATCTTCATCTTAACATAATGAAACTTTTAGGCAACAAATTGATCTGAATAGGAAATCTCCACAATGGCTCTTTGCTATACAAAATGAATCAGATCTGAATAATCATTCATGATACTACTATGTCATAAATCTATGATCTCCAACATTTTACAGATGGAAGCAGGGACACATCTGGCCAAGCAACATCATACAGTCGAGATGGTCGAAGTTATTAATGACGAAGAGCAGAAAAGCTGGAGCAGCTTTTTTCCCCCTGAGTCTACTGAGAATGTGTCATGCACTGGTTAACTAGCTTCTCAAGAAGACACTCAGATTGCAGCGACAGTGTTTTAAAGAGGTAAAGTGAGCAACATTGCAGCTAGATAAAAGTTGCTAAGCTGAGGCACATTGGTTAGTAGCAAGGTTTTATAATAGAACACACAAATTTAGACATGAATGGCATTGATTAGTGAGGGCCATAAATACCACATCACCCCACCAGAACCTGAGGGTTCCCAGGCTTCTTGGATGTTTACATTCTTCCACCTTGAGAACCTAAATTCTTCCCACATTCTTATCTCTACCCTTCTGGTTGTTCTCACATGGTCTTCCTGGAATATCACATTTCAGCCATTTCCACATGACAGGGCTCCAATAAGTCCTTCCACTGCAGCCCCAGCAGGGAGGAGAGTGCACGAGGAATGCTCCTCTCTGCATCTCGCCAGCTCACTGCAGAGCGGAGCATGCTGGCCCCACCTCTTCCCTTCCACAGCACAACAGTAGCCATTGCTGCGCTGGGGAGGTGTCACCAGTGTGCTTCTATTCTTCTGCACAGTCGGGAAGGGTGGCAGCAAAACACAATAGTAAGTGTAAAACAATTTTTTTTCTGTTTTGAAAATACCATGTGAGCACACTGCTTGGGAGCAAGATGGCAGTGGGCCGGTGACAACATCATGTAGAAGCACAACCAGCCGACCGCTGCCGTCGTGTCCCCTCATGAAGAAAGAGCCTGCATTTCTCTGGTCTTCCCTCTCCCTTGCCAGATGCCCTGTGACATTTTTTCCAGACACCTTGAAGCCTTTGAACTCACACCCAGATACATACAGCAACTGAAATTCAATACGTCGTTGCTAATTGTAACTAGCAATGATTACAATGTTGCAACAGCAAGAGCAAGCTTTATTCTTTCTTCCTACAAGCCAAACTAAGTGGGATTTTCTAATACTAACATGACAGGAACCAAGCCTCCTGACAGTATAGCAAGATTCTACTCTCTCTTCCTGCTGAGTTAATGAATTACAAACTACTTTTACCCTCTGAACTCAGTCTGCACCAATTTAAGTAAGCTGATGACAAAGGAATAAAGAGGGAGGGAGGGAGGGAGGGAAATTGGAGCATTTTAAAAATCAGGTGAAAAAATGGGATGACAGAGGATTAATTGGAACTATCCCTGTGGGGGGGGACAATTGGAAGGCACATAAATTATGTGTTAAGGCACAATTTCATCACAAAAATGACTCACCAGCCACTGAACTGGACATTCATTTGAGGATCTTTGATAACAAAATACATGTAATTAAAATTGCAGCATACAGTACAGACAAATATATTCAGGAGAAAATTTTAATGGATGTGTAGCAAGGTAGAGCATTTGAGCTACCTGACTGATAATATAAGCTTTATTTTGATTACTTCCTGCTTCTTTTTCTTTTCTTTTTTTTTTAAAGGTACATAGCGGCCTAAAACATGCCTGAGGATTAAGAGCATTTAAACACACACACACACACACACACATATACATATGCACACGCGCACACACATATGTATACTATGATCTGCCAAGAACAGGAGAGGTAAAAAAAATGGCCTCTATGCCCTTAGAAAGACCTCCTTCAGTCTACTCACCTGTGTTTGCACAGAAGTAGATCAGTCTATACTGCCAGCAACCCTGATAAAGCACAGTTCTTGAAACTTATTGATCATTCTACATCTATTCAAGTGATGTAATTGGAGCACCTCTTCATACCTCCTTGATCAATCAAGAACGTGAGGACAGGGGGCAGGAAAGGATGTAGGGAATGTGGACCAGCATGTAGTGTTCCATTCTGTCCACTGTTAACCTTCACATTTTGTGGCAAAAAACTGGAAAAGGTCTAGAATAAAACTTCCACCTTTCAGTTTTAATCAATGTTGGAAACTGACTTGGGTCCTACACTAGTAGAAAAGTGGGATGATTGATTGATATCCCCTCAAAAGACATCTCTGATTTCTTATTACAACATATTATCATCTGATTTTAGTTGGTCAGAGAAGAAAGCTTCCATTGGTATCCGCATTTTTCAGGTTAGAAACAAGCAACATAAACAATAATTCTTGGGACTGAATATTAATAAACATATTGTCCTCTGTAAGGATATCACTCAATATTATTTGCTTCATTAACTGCTGTCTCTTAACATTATCTTTAGTAATTCATACTATATAAAAGCTTATTAGGTAACTTTAATGAACTCATTCAAACATTTATTCATATGAAAAATGTATCCAAATGTATCAACAATTCTGCACCAGTATCAAAACATTTATGATGTAGTCATGCATAATATTGCTTTTAATATTTATTTGAATTGCCAATTTCACAGTGAATATATGCACGCCGTCCTTGTGTGTTCCTTGTATTCAGTTCCTGCAGACAAAGCAATTTGGCTAGTAGCCACATCCAAAACACTGTTCAATATCAGAAGCCCTTGGTGAATATGCATTGCATCAAAAAATAAATAGTCAAGACAATTATAAACCATTTGTACTTCTTTGAGTTTTAACCGCAGCTTTTTGTTATCCTGAATGTTTGATTATTTCACAGACATGTAGAAGGCTATGTGAAATATTATTTAATTAACAGATATATATAATAATTTACATCAAAGCCAAATGCCCATACTATGACAAATTTCACTAGTTTACGCTAAAATTAATTCTCTAAATTTTTAAGACACTGATCAGTAAGCAATTATAGGCTGCAGTTCAGTAACGTCCTACAAACCATTGAAGAGAAAACACAGTCTGCAAAACCCAGTTTGATAAGTTTCATAATGAAATGTGTAGAACTGCTGTTCATGGAGGTCTCCAGCTTAGACCTGATTCAGAGGCTAAAAAATGGCCACTCGTCATCAAGTCCCAATCTCTCCCATTGGTGGAGATAGAAAATAAACATTATAACCTTCTCACTGCTCCGATCATTGTTACTACCATTCCTGAGCAAAAAATGCAGAAAGTGTTGTTTTCTAGGTAAATCATCCATGTGCAATTTTTTAAAGGAAAATATACAAATTACATATTTAAATGAATAATTTTACAAAAAAGAAAAGGTAAGAACAATATCCTAAAGAAAGAAAATAACAAGAAAGAAGACATTATAAAAATCTAACATTCGAATAAAGCAATCATACAAAGCATTAAATGTCAAGTTAGTGATCATTAGCATATATGAATAATAAAATACTGAAAGGAGGAAAGAGGGGGAAGAAAAAAAGTGACTCTCTTCCCAAATAGAGGTGGGTGCTTGTAGAAAAAATCTAATTTTCCTGGGAAATTAATAAAATTATCAGTTTCTCTACAGTATACAACACAACTCTTTAGTCAATAATTTAAGTAAAAATAATTATACAGGTACATGTACTGGACTTATTCTTCCAAATTTTCTGTTAATAAATTCCACCACTTAGATTTCCAGAGAGGAAGTAATTGCTTCCATTCTTGTCTATACTGTTGTATAGGTTTTTCAGATAATGATATTGTTAACTTATCTAGCTCTGCCATTTCATGAAGCTTTAAAACCAAATTATCTGTTGATGGAACATAGGGATCTTTCCAATTCTGAGCAAAAATTAACCTGGCAGCATATATAAAAAGTCTGTCAAATATTTACTCTTTGATTGAGTATCTATTCCATCAAGAATATTAGGTATAACTCTGGTAACATTGGAAAATTCATTGTAAGTTTTTGTTAACTGTTCATGAATTTGTTTCCACAACTTTCTTGCTTCCTGACAGTGCCACCATAAACGATAAAAAGTTCCCTTCTGATCACATTTCCACCATTTGATATTTTTGTTTTTCCCATTTTGGATATTTGGACTGGTGTTTGATACCATTTGAAAAACACCCTATAATAATTTTCTCTTAAATTTCTCTTAAATTTATTTACAAATTTATTCCCATTGGTCAAGGCAGATTGGGTAGCCTTTATTTTGGGATGACTTAATCATGTTGTCTTTGACTAACTCTAGCTCTAAGTCATATTTCAACAGTAATTTATATGTGCAAATTTTGTGCAGAATAAATCCCTGATAAAAGCATTTTCTATGAAGGAAATATTGTTTCTTGTGCATAAAATGCTGTTTTCTATGCAAAGCAATTATGTGTGAATTTTGCACAGAATGAGTTCTGAACTGTGAAGATTTGCCTCAGTCCAGGATATTTCCCATCATGTTTTTCAATCCTCCCCAAACATGCTTTTTTTAACCATTTTTTAAAATATTCTTTCCATCCGTCAACGAGAACCAAGTCAGAATTTCAACAAGATTATACTATCAAGTTTGTAAAGATATTCATTAGAGGCCCCTATAAAGTGAAGTTGCATGAGATGCAAATGAACACAGGTTCTTTATGGCAATGTGACCCAGTTTTGGAACATTCTCTCATGAGAGTTGTGTGGCAATCAGTAAATGTTTAGGCACTAAGATTTTTTTTAAAAAAAATCTCCAAATATTTTAATTATATGACCTATTTCTGCTACCACAACTGGTTTTATTTTTTATTTTATGTATTTGCTATTTTTCTATAAGCAATGTTTCTGTGGCGCAAGTGAAAAAGAGGTACATTCCCTTTCCAAGCTGGGAGAACAAAACAAAATCTCAGGATCTATTTGATAGAATAGATGATCAACAACCAGTTTATTATGAGGAGCAAAGATTTGTATGGCAGGTTTAAAATATGTAAGGTGCAGAATTCAGTTCTTTTCCCTGCCCCTTATGATAAAAGAAGTTAGCAAAATCTGAAAGTTTCACGCCCATCCTCTTTAAAGTTCAATGAGTCCTTGCAAAATTATCTTCTCTCTCTAAATTCAAAGACTATCCTCTGCAATTGTCAGCATTAGGAAGAAGCTAATAAACCATGAAGCAGAGTAATGAGAAGATAAAGAGACAGGCATTAGCCACTGCTAGATAGGTGGGAAAAGGAATAAAAAGCAGCCTATATTAATTATTATTATTATCATCATCATCATCATCATCATCATCATCATTTAAATCCTGAGACTTCCTGGTGGTTGTGGTACCTGGTTAGTACATAGATTAAACATCATGCCTCTGAACTCATCCTGACCCTTGTTGTGAGTCATTATCGAACACAGATACTGCGGAAGGCACAGCATTTAGTGAGAGATCAATAAATCTTTGTAAGCAGAGGCTTTTATATACTGAACTACTATTGCCACACATTAGCATTTGTCATTTCCCAAACACTAAAATATTAGTAAGAAAAGCAGATAGCCTATCAATAAAGAGATAGAGTTGATTTTTATGTTTCCTTTCCATAGTAAAGGAAAAAAATCAATGTAACTCCAAAACTAAGTTGTGGTGCACATATTCAGCCAGCATCTTAACCATGGTTAAGAGATCAGTACTTGGCTCTCTTACACTCTCTCTGTCACGTGAATCCCTCCCTCCATTCCCCTGTCATGGAAAATAGTGCAAGCATGGCAAACAGAATATATGCACCAGTACTAATCAGTGTTAACTTTGATCAATGCTTGCAAACCAGCTTCTCACGTCACTCAAAATCCAGTTGGGTCTCTCCAGTGATGGAAGAAGTTCCATCAGCTTCTCTCCTTATGCAGTTCCCACACCACTGCAACAAGGGGCTTGCCTTCTTTCCTACCCAGTGTTCTTTGGCACCCAAATCTCTGCTTTGGAGGGTTTCCCAGTCTTCCAGAAGGGATATTGAGGAACAGTAGTGCCTGATAGGGTGGAATCACCAGGATCTGCCTTTCATTAGTGGATGGATGCATCTGAAGACTAGTGCTTGTTAAGCATTGTTAATATTACCCCCCCCAAAAGGTACCCACCATCTGTGGTCCATCTGTGATCCCGATGCCTCCTTGAAACACTGGGGGATAGTAGCTCAAAGGGGAGACTTGCAACAGGGGGGCAACTTTACAGGATTTTTACACCTGTGTATAGTGGTACTAATGCAGGGACACCAGTCAGAGACTCAAAGAATGTTTTGTTTTACTAGTGGAATTAACAATCTCACTCTCTCTCTCTCTCACACACACACACGCACACACACGCACACACATACACGATTCAAGCAGTCTCACAATCACACAAAGCTAACTGAAAGAAAAGGGAGGAAAAATAGGATAGTGAGAAATTAGGGCAAAGTGAGTGATATTTACCTATCCTGCAGAGAAGAGATGAAACAATGTGGCTGAGACTTAAGGGTTCCAGGATAGTACAAGAATGGGAACTGAAGTAACAGAGTGACAGCCTGAGTACAAGTGTAATATGTACTATGAGTTGTCTGGCTCAGGACCAGAGTTTACATATCCTGTTTCCACCCTGAGGGGGAAAGTACTAATGGCTTTCTGGCAGAGTAAACAGTGGAGTCCATAATGAGCTAGTGGTTTTAGCATTAGGTGACAAAGGACTGATGGGAATTATGAAAGTTTCTTAATGGCTGGGCAAGTGAGGAAGCAAAGGAAAAATTTTGCAGGAAGAAGGAACAGGTTGAAGACAATCGAAGGCAGTTTCAGGTGCTATTGATTCCAAAGGTCGAGTTGTTGAGGGATGTTTGCAAGTTCATTATCGCTGGAGTTTCCCTGACTATGACTCAGCCATGCCCTGAAATTCTGTGCACCTACTTATTCATCATATATGTTCAGCCAGTCCTCTTTGCCAGGAGAGTTTTACAGCCATGTCAGTGTATATTTTATATTTCATGCCAATTAAATGATATTTGCCAATTATACCATATCATGGATCAGGGTGTACAGCCTGATAACTACTATTGGTACAGATATAACTTTACTGTTGACATGAAAAAGAGGACTGAGGCTAGAATTTGTACTGCAGGAAAGATAAAGGAAGAGGCAGGAGATCATAAGACCATAAGTCAACCCACTACCATCACTGTTAATGGTTGTCATGATTAAGAAATCAGCAGCAGTGTTTCCTTTGGCATTAAAGCAAGACATATTGGCAATGTGAAAAATACCTTTAAATGTTCTTATTTATTTTTGCCCTTGTCCTCGATTAGAAAGCATGTCCTAGCGGACCTGTCAAGAAAATGACCAAAAAGAAAATTGTGTTTTTATTGTTTGCATTTGGGGGCTTTTTGCAAATAAAATAAGACAAAATAATAAAAATTAAAATTAAAACAAATGTTCACACAAAACCCAACATTCTTTGAGCAGGAAATTTGTTTTTCTACAAAAAGCTTCCCCCCCCCAGTGTTTTTCATAGAAATGTCCAAAAGTGTGAATCATCATTGGAATATGTGCCCAAATTCATGTAATCGTGCCCGGCAGGGGGAAATTTTTTGAAACATTGAAAATTTGTTCTTGTAATCAAGAATAAAATAAATGAACAGTTCCATTCGTGGTCGTTAGCCTTTCCTATCCAGACTGCAATTTCATTTCTCACCATTTTTACTTATTTGGAAAGCTGTTTTGCAAACTTAACCTATAAAGAGCAGATGTTTATATATGTCTATATGTGTGTGTGTGTGTGTGTGTTGTCTGTCTGTCTGTCTGTCTGTCTGTCTAGCTACATCTTCTATGAAACACTTGTTACTTTAAGCAGTCAAATTTATACTTCTTTAATGCAATATTTACTTGTTTCCTACTATGGAACCAGAAAATTGATATCATATACTTTTACTCTGCAGGATATCCAATCTGCAGAAGCCACACCATTTTCAAATGACAGGCCTTACAAAGCCTCCAGCAATGCTACAGTTTTAGGAGTTCTTCTCTCATAAAGGGCAGATGAAAAGTGCAAAAGCTTATTACATTTGATGGCTATTGCTTTCAGACTTCTCCAAATTTCATTGTGACTGTCATTTAAGACTGATTATTAGATTAAACAGGTTCCTGTTGGGTCAATATCTTGCCAACACTTTTCTTTTCATAACTTTCTTATTAACAAGAGTACTGTATGGCTTGCTTCTTCTTGTGCCTATAAATCACCTTTTACTATTGTCCAGATAGGCTCTATATATTTACACTGGCCTATGGATGTAATACATGTGGATAATGGACACTGTGACATTTTTTAGTGAGGCATCCACAGTTTGACTGAAAAGATTCCCCTCGCTAATAATATTCTGGTATCCCTCTGTCTTCCCAACCTATGTGACTACTTCTATTTAGCGAACACCTTTTTCACTGCCAGAAGGTGTAGTGATGGTCAAAATCGGTGATTCCAAGAGGGCTTAGATATTATTCAGAAACACAGGTTCATTTCACACTACACAATTGTAGCACTATGACTCCACTTTAACTGGAATGACAGTATCCAGTGGATTCCTAGAATTTGTAGTTTGGTGGGGTACTAGAGCTATCTGGCTGAAAATTCTAAATACCTTTCCTGAAACTACAAATTCCAGTATGGAAATATGACAGGCCTTTATTTCTCAACAGATTAGTTTTGCAGGTCCAACCTAAGAAGGTGCCCTGACACTATCACTTCACCATTACTCCACCCTTTAAATACTACCTTTCTATCAGAAGGATAAGGTCTTAAGTGTTCCCTCAGAACCCAATAATTTAATTGTGGTAGCATGTTCTTCTTTGGTACCAGTGACTTTAGATAACTTAGGATTACTCAGTAGTTAAAAACAATCTGTATCTTCTACTGTAGTAACATTAGAAATAAAGTATTTTGTTAAGTCCCTATAAAGTATAGTGTTGATACATTAACCAGTTCAAACTTCTGACAGTATTTGCCAATAACACCTAGTCTTAGACACCCATTCTCTGTGTCTTTCTTCAGCTGCTTTAACATGGAACCAACCATGTCTCCAGCCAAAATTTCACTGAAAGTTCCTTCTCAAACAGAATCTCTGTCTTATATATAATTCCTCTCATCCATAAGCCCCTCCTATCACACCACGGTGGTAGGTTTTACTCTTAAGGTAGTATTCCTGTTGCCTAGCAACTCCCCATCAAGTTGCACTGGCATTCCAAATAGCTGTCTTCCAAAGTAACTTTGTTATAGGAACACAGGTAGTTAAAGTGGAATCAGAGTGCTACAATTGTGTGGTGTGGAAGGACCCTAGATGCTGAGGCAGAATTGCACAACCACAGCAAAAGGCCTTCCTGTTTAACCACTGTGGGATGCTGGACTAGATGACGTTTCAATCTACTTCTGCAAGGCCTTGCCATCATCCCTTGGGGTGGTTTACTTTTAACGTACCAGAAGTGCATATGATGTAAAATATTGTTTTGCTGCTGCTTTTATTATTATTATCATTTCTATACCATTTTTCCCAATAATGAGGCTCAAAATGGCTTACAAACCACTATCTTTTTTCAAAAAAAAAATATTAATGTAATGTTGACATGAGGGGTTTTTTGTACATTATATTTTATATGCCACCCTCTTGCAGCTGATGGATTCTATGTCAGAATGTAGTGAATCTATTTTGTGTTTTATTCCAGACTTTAAAGAAGCCACAAGGTGCTGAACCCTTTCTCCAAAATAGGTTCAACACCTTGAATGACTGCTTTAAAAATAGCATATTTCAAAAGAAAGCTCATCAAAGTGCCTCCAGATGAGGCTTTGAATGTGCAATCCCACTGATTGATTCATGGAACTTTACAGGAGGTCCAGGTGATGAAACTTTGACTTGCAGTTCTCATGTGTTTTCCCATAGCTTCTCCAATCTTTTCTTCTTACCAGAAAAAAGAAATCCATTGGGGGGGGGGATAGCAACAGAACAGCCAAATGATGCTTCAACAAAGAATTACACTCAGTGTTTCCTATGCTCTACAAAAGTCCTAGCTGAACTGCATTTTGATCTTTACATAGACAGTGTTTAGCATCATTAAACTTGAGGCTTGGTTCAGTGATCAGCAAATGGGACTATACCAGTGTAAATTATCCCTACATTCCTTGACAGCTGTTAAGACTCCATTTTCCCTTGTAATCTACAACTAAGGTTAAAAAGAATGAAAAAGTACCTATTTTTTTTCAATAAGTTAACATTTGTATTGTTTCTATAAAGCTTGAAGTGATACTAACAACTGCACAGAAAAGAAACAGCAGGAAACAAACAAAAGAAATCCAACTTAATTTATTAGAACACTAATGAAAATGCCCAGTTTCAGCCAAGTTACAAATCCATTATTCCCATCCTCACCCCAGTGCTTTTCCATACTGATCTTTCTGCATTCCTCTCCTCCTTATATTCGTTCAGCCTGTTCTACTTTTATATGGGTTTTGAAATTATTTTGTCCCTCTCTCTCTAGTGTTGTTTCACTTCCCACTCACCCTCCCCACCTTTTTCTTTTTTCCTTGCTATCTTCCATCCTCCACACCACCTACTTGTACAGATTTCCATCTCCTAATTCTCTTCTGCATCCTTGCTAGGAATCAGGACTGCCTCTCCCAACATTCAAGGTTGGCATATTCTGGTTGCTCAAATTCATCTAGGTGATTTGCTCAGTATACAAATCAAGTGATGATGTATGCAAGAGTTGACCAGCACACAGATTACTAGCTTCCTTTTTTTAAAAAAAATACAGTGGCCTCTCCAAATTTGGCAAGGGCTCAGAGTGCAAAACCCCACATGAAAGTGGAAAAACTGCAAATAACTCCCCCCCATCTCCCTCCCATTCCTCTCTGCAGCTCCCCCCAGCCAATCCCTTTCCCCGGGCTCCAGTGCTTCTGGGGAAAGAAAAAAGACAAGGTAAAAGGCTTACCAGTACTTTCCCCAAAACAGAGAAGAGTGGACCACTGGGTTTTGGCATTCTAGCTACTTCTGGTCACCATCTTGAGAAAGGAAATTACTCCCAGAGGGAGGGGTAGGAGCAAAGAGAGCACCTGACAAATCAGTGGCCATTACACAGCAGAATGTGCAGCCACATGGCAGAGGACACATCTCCAGGAGCGAGGGGGAGGGACTTTAAAATGGACATTTCTTCCTTTTGGGTGGGCAAATCCCTCCCCCTCGCTCCTGGAGATGTGTCCTCTGCCATGTGGCTGGCAACACAACCCTGGCAAACCTGGGGTGAGGAATGCATGTGAATGGGAGGAGGAGAATGGGATGGGGAAAGCAAGCAATGCCTTGTGAATAATCAAATTTGAAAAGGTCAAACCCGCAAATGTGGAAGAAGGTTTGATAAGCAGCACAATTTCAGGTTCTCTTAGATTCTTTATTTGTAATACAAGAGTACACAACCTGATGCCCAAGGTATTTGTTCCCCTCATCATGAGCATTCTTCCTTTACCCCCTTTTTTCCTCATAGGACAACCATGGTTTCAAGAGCTGTGGGAGATATAGATATTCACCAGATATAACATTTACAACATCTTTTCTCTGAGAAAGGAACTGCCTTCTGTTTTCAAAAACAGTCCCAAGAACAAACAGCCCTGGACCATGTACACAAGGCGTCTCAGCTTCAACATTAAGTTTTTTTTTTCAAAAGTCAATGAACAAGACAATCATATGCTTGCCTGTTCAGAAGTTAAGTACCAATTAATTCAATGGGACTTACTTCTAGGTAAGTGGAGACAGGATGGAAGCCTGAAAGACAAACTGACTATGAAAAATGATCTTCCTCCAACCCCTTTCAATTCCACTTCCACTCCTACTCCTTCTCTTTCACACACTCTCGCACTCCTCTTCCTACCAATTCAGGGAACATGCTATTCCAAAAAGCTGTCGTCTATCCAAAGAAAAAAGTCAGGCAATTAATCCTAGGCAACAGAAAGCCTCATTCTCCTGTACTTACCTACACAAGCATACACACACGCGCACACACATGTACACACACATATATAGAGGGCAGGTGCATATATACTTATTTTTAGTAAGAACTCTTCACTAGTCAGCTGAATTATGCAGCAGTAAATCCCATGTTCTTACAAAAACAGAAGGATCAGAAATTAAAAGTTTTATAGTTTGGTCGTTTGCAGACCCATCTGTAACCAGCTTCAAGTACTTGAACCAACTTCAAGCTTCCTACTACTGAGTAGCACCTTACTCTTGAACAGATTTCTTACATCTCAGAATCCTTCCCACCTCTGAGATTTGCATCTGCCATGTACTGGCTAATGACTGCAGGTGAGGTGCACAACCTCAGAACTCCCTTAATGTGCACACCATGTTTCAGATGTCTAAATTTTAGTTTTGGAGCTATGTTGGAGACACAAAAATACATTCTCTCTCTTTTTTTATTATAAAAGCTTTTCTATTAGATTTCATGGTATTATGGAAAATCAAGAATTTCCAAGAAAGCAATTTATGAGTGGACAAATCCTGAAATGTGTTCTCTCACTATGCTATTTATGACATTGTGTTTTTTTTAATCAAATTGTTGTTCATGTGCATATGTGAAGGTTCCTGAGAAAACAGAACTTAACAGTATTCATAGAAATATTTTGACACAACATATCAGGGCTTCGTCAGATTCTCTGGTCTACTCAAAAATCTCTTGAAAGTAAACAGATGCTTAGGCAATAGTCCTTGATTATTTTCAAAATGCAACTATTTCCAGTTATCCTAAGGAAACTTTTTATTCCAGTTTTCATAAGGATACATCATGGAGGTGGGGGGGGCACCATCTCTCACACAACTGGAGCAAAAGTGGTATCTTGTTGTTGTTTGCCATTAAGTCAACTTTGAAACCTCCAAGATTCCTGGTCAACAACTGACCTGCTCAGGTCTTGCAAACTCAGGACCATATCTTTCTTGATTGGTTTCCTTATGCCTTCCACTTTGCTAAGTATTATAATGTTTTCCACGTTGTGTCATAATATGTGCAAAGTAAGACAGCCTCAATATAGTCATCTTTGCTTCTATTGAAAGTTCAGGATTGATTTGTTGATTCATTACTCTTTTTAACAATTCACTGCATCCATTGAGCTCTCCTCCAGCACCACCTTTCAAATGAGTTGATTTTCTTCCTTTCTTCATCATCCAGCTTTTACAACAATATATCAGAAAGTGATATTTCTGCTAATGATTTTGAGTGTGATGCCCTGGCTATATTCTTGAACACCACTGCAGCTGATGATAGTGCAGTAATGAGAAAGATCAAAGCGAGTTTTGGGGAAAAAATCCATCCATTCAAACCAGAGCAAGAAGCATGAATTCTTATGTCGTTCAGCCTTACACAAAAACCCACATGAGAATGGTAAAGTGTGGTAGCACAGAGATCCACTCAACCCATACATGTTCAGAATCCCCATAGAATACAAGCTATAGAGCCTGATTATAAATCAGAATGTGTTGCATCCAAATTGCTCTGTGATGAAAGTCTAACCTCTTTACTATGCTAGATACTGAGAAGTATACCTTACCTGCTTAATAATACATTGGTTCTATATGCTACAGAAATATCCACTTTGGAGTCAAAGGCCCTTTCCGCATGAGGTGAGGGAATTGCTCCATGCCATTACCTACCACTTCTTCTGGGGTCTGAAGCAACGCGGCCTGTCCCTGAAGCCCTGCCACAGGGCTCCTCCATGGTCCAGGGCGAATTGGAGCAGTGCGAGCTCTGTTGATCTGCACTGCTCCGGCTTCCAAAATGGCAGCTTCCAGCTTCCAAAATGGCAGCTTCTGGCTTCCAAAATGGCGGTTTCTAGCTTCCAAAATGGCAGTTTCTGGATTCCAAAATGGCGGCTTCTGGTTGGTTGTGGGTCCCAACCAACCGCTGAAGCTCGCCACACCTAAAGCCCACCCTCTGCAGATCGCAGGCTCACATTGGTGCGAGCCTGTGAATCTGCACAAGGAAGCAGGAATGCAATGGTGCATTCCAGGAAAATAAAGACCTGTTTTTTGCAGTCTTTAGAAAACATGCTGGAGGACCACTTGGGATTGTTTTGGAGTGGACTGAGGTGCAGATCTCCAGTAAGTAGTCCACTCCTAGTCCGCTCCAAGGTGCAGACAACCTCAGTGAGAGGACGCATTGCCCCGTTCTAATTGCCTGGTGTGGAAAGGGCCAAAGTGTTCAGTTATTCTAGACTTCTGCCTCTCAACCTACTAGTGCCTACAACTTTCATAGCACACTTGCTCAGTACTTTGCTATCCTAGGTGACTATTTCTGTTAATGCGAAAGAATTTACACATTTGCATTTGAGGGATGTTGGAAGATATGCCATCAAGATAAGAATTACAAGTATCAGCAACTTACCTCATTGGCCACATAGTTTAACAAGAATAGATGATGCAATGGTAAAGGATTTAACCAGATAATGAATCTGCCCAGGCATGGAAACCTTTGCTTGAAACTAACACCTGTTATCTTTAGTGATATCTTATTCTATTGCTTGCAATAAAGCAAATGCTTAATGGGTTTCAGAAGTCTGCATGGGGCAACTGTAAGGCTTGTTATAATTAAAAGCTATTGGTGCATAGCTTTGCACCTACATGTTTTTCATACTTCACATTATTGTGCTCAATCAGGTGCAAAAATGCTGTGAAATATCACAGCTTTATATAAGCTATTGAATATCTACATAGACCCATATATGTACAATGACTATCCAGGCACTGAAGTTAGATAGTGCTGAGGAAGCCACAATTCAGTTCTGAAAGAATAGATGCCTTCATTAATTTCATGGGCAGCCCAGGTGATTTTTTTTTGGTGCTCGAATGGTTACGCCAACAATAAATCAGTTGACTATACAAAAATAACACAGAAAATAGAAAAAAGAGGAATGAGGCAACAAGATTTTCATTGCAATAAATTCCATCACAACCCATAACAGAAAGACAGTGTCCTTCTGCATCCCAAACAGCTGATCCAAACAGCAACTTTACATAGACTTGTGTGTGCTTAGTGAGATTTTAACATCAGAATCCCATGCAAACTGCTTTTCAAAAATGTCTTTCCTTGCAAAAGCCATTTGCTATATTGCCTTGGAGGCTGCCTTTGGAGAAACAAAGCCTCTTAGGAGAGAGGAACTAGCTATGGGTTTGCATTTTATTTTCCTTAAAGAACTCAGCTTCTGTCAATGAGAACACATGGAAAATATCCTCCATTCTTCTCTTCCTGGAATTTCACTTCATTTTTATTTATTTTTTTGCTCTTTGAAAAGGATTTGAATACAGGCTTAACAAAAATTGGAAGATGAAGTAAACTGTACTAAAAAGGTGTGGAAATTTCTTCCATGGGAAGCTAGGTCCATGTCCTCTCTGCTCAGTTGCATAGGGATGGGGGGGCGATGGGGGCAGTTCACCCCAGCAGCAATGTTTTGGGGGCATCCAGGCTAGTAGCCACATCATGACCATGTCCCTCTGCACCATGGCCATGCCCCATCCCCCCCCTCCATGCATTCCAAGCTCCACCGCTATCTCTGCTCTTCTTCTGCCACAGGCAAGGGCTTTTGTTTAGACAAGTTGTTGTTGTTGTTGTTGTTGTGTGTCTTCAAGCCATTTCCAACTTATGGAGATTCTAAGGTGAATCTATCACAGACTGTGTTTGTGTGTGATGTGCCCAAGATGTCCATGAGGGAAATCGTAACCTGATCTCCAGGGTCATACTCCAATGCTCAAACCACTACACCACACTGGCTCTCATTTATAGAAGCCATGGCCATTAATTTGTTGTGAAAAGGTTTTTAAATGGAGGGTACTTCATTTTTTATTTCACCTGTTAAGTTTTAAATACCGCAAAATAGTTTTAAATTAAGTTCTGGTTTTAATATGATTGTTTCTTTAATCATGCTTGCATTTATTTATTTTCTATTATGGTTGACTTTAGCTATATTCTGTCTTAATTTGTGTTGCTTCTATTATAGGCTGAGAGAAAGACAGAGCATAACTAAAATAAGTAAAAACACTAACACAAAATAACTTGATGAGACCTATAATTCCTACAATACTCAGTGCTGGTATCAATCCAAGTCCTGGTTAAGCCTTAAAGAAAAAGACCTGTAGTACAGAAAATGTACCTTGATGAAACAGGTGTCTTTTTACATATCCATTCCACAAAACAGTCCATAAAATGTTAAATCCTGAATCCAACCTCAGACTATATCTAGGTCCTTAAACCTGCAACACTGATCACTTCAAGTAAGAGATGCAACTTGGGCTGGAGAGAAGCCAATAGTGAGTTTTCCAATGGATACTGCTCAGGAATGCTGGAAAATGTGAAAGAAGACCTTGTCAAAATGGAGGACTAAAAGTTTTAGGTGGCTCATTAATCCCTACCTAAAGAAGAAGTATCTTTGATTTGGGTATAGAGTTCACTTTAGAGCAATCTTTTCCAACCAAATGCCTTTTAGATGTGTTTGACTCCAGCTCCTATCATCCCTAACCATAAGGGCCCTTCCCAGCTGGAGAAGAGAGGAAAGGCCCCTCCCTAAACTGCAAAACCCAAGATTCCATAGGATGTTTAAAGTAGAATAATAGCACTATAACAGTGTAGTGTGGAAATGGCCTAAGGAAATGCATTTAAACCTTTGTGCACCGTCTTACATTTGCCTCACCATTCTGTTTAAGGAATACATGATGGCAAAGAGTGAAGAATTCTTTGAGGTAAGGGATTATCAATAGGCTATTGAGTGAAAATCATTTCCATACATATGTCTACAATATAAAATATGTTTCAAACAAATAAAACAGCCAACAGGGAAGGAAAAAAAATGGAAAGGCTTTGTCATGCAATGCAGCTGGCACTGAACACAAATTACATACAAGCCCAGAGCTTTCTTTGAGCTCTTCCAGGCTGCTTGGAGGTGATATTTTTTCTTCAAATGTATGTTCTCATTTGCATAGTAAATTAATAAAATCTCTGTGTCTGTGTATCCCCACCATTAAATCAACTAGCCACCGGCTTATTTTCAATTGAGCTCTAATTGGACAGATACAGTTTTAACTATCTCAGCATGCCGGCAACTCCCTAGAGAAACATTCCTAGCAGTTCCCATAGATGTCAGTGGCAAAAAGAAAGAGTAAAGATTAGGACTGTGCATTTGAACATGTCTTTAGCACAGCGGTCAGCATCGTAATCATAGACCAGACCAAGCTAAAGATACAATGGGCAGAAAGCCTTTGTGCTCATTAAAAGTGATCTAATGTTCTTGCATCATAGCATGGGACTGAAGCCATAAAGTTGACAGTAGGTTTAGCAACATTCTTTATTCCACTCATTTTCTTTCCTAGTGTGACTGTCAAACTGGCAACATCACAACAGGGAGTGAGGGAGCACAATCAAGCAGTTTCCATATCAAAATAAATTGGAAAGAACACAAAATATGAGCTACAGAGGTTTTGTAGCACTTAGGATAATTCACCATGGCCTGTGTTTGGAAATGTTGCTCTTTTCACTTATGTCTCCCAGAATTCCCTAACTATCAGGACCACTGGATGTTGTGACTGGGGGATTCTGGGGGCTGTAGTCCCAAAAAAAAAAAATTCACAAACTCTGACCATGACTCTATGTTGAATGGAAGCACATTTGCCCAATTGGGAGCTAAGCCTTTAGGCAATGGAGTTACCTGGGCTTGATTTATGTATACACACAAAAGCCTCATGGTGTAGCATGCTGCCAGCCAGTGCCATACTGATTCTGAGCTCTAACTCTGCTGCATCTGACACTCATCACCCTTGAGTGACGGGCTGCATACTTCATGCTGCAGCTCAGCTGCTGCCAATGGAAATCCACAACTGAGTTTTCTTGTTTCAAAGGCTACAGGCTGAGGTCTATTCCAAGATATGATTTGGGAGAGCAGACCAGCCACACTAGTCTCAAGCAGAAACATACGGTCTCCCAAGTGCACCCAGTAAAACAAAGGCTAGCGGGGGTTATGCATTAAAAGAGCCCTTCCTCTTAACAGGCTGGAGCTGGAATAAGCAAGAGAGAAAGACAGCAGCAAAAGGGATCTGGAGGAACAGGGGAAAGACAAAGGACATTTGCACTCATATCTCCCTGGTGGTTTTCCCATAGACAACATGTGTTAATATAATGGCCATTTCCACGCTAGACTGTCATAGCACTATTATTCCACTTTCAACATCCTATGGAATCCTGGGGTTTGCAATGTAGAGAGGGGCCTCAAAGGCAGACTAGTGCAGAAATGGCCAATGTTCCACTAGATAGGTCTTTGATTTGATTCAGGATTGCTCTTCTTATGTTCTGAGCTTTGAGAAGTTACTTTTTGAGACTACAGTGGCCAGAATCTGCTAGCCAATATGACTACTAGTCTTGCTGGTAGGGAATTGTAGAAACTATAGTTCAAAAATTAAGCTCTTCCAAGCTTTGAGATGAAGTTGGCACTCAAAACAGGCTAATCATTACTGAGCCAGCCATGGGTGATATGATAGCCGTATCCTTAAAACTTTTGCTTATTCCACCTTTGCAGTAGCTCTCTTCATGAGGCAAGATAAAGAGAGAGAAGAGTTGAAGCAGTTCTGCCTGACTGTGCTATGAAACAGACATTTCTTTTCTCTCTGAAAACTACATTGTAATGGACAGAACTAGAGTCTACACTTTCCTAAGGGGAGGATCATAATATTTGTCTGTTATAAGACACCAGTAAGGGGTTTAGCCAGCTGAGAGAAGGCCAGTGATAGTTCTGTGGGGCTTGACCAGTTGAGAGGAGAATGATATTAGTTATTTGGGTTTGGGGCCAGCTAGGTGAAGGGAGATGAGAGACTGAGTGTTATAATAGTTTTGAGAAACGTTCTGTAAGGATACTGCAAGTAATCTAGGAAGGAAAGTTAGACTGGAAATATGATGTGCTTAAACAGAAGCTTTGATAACACCCCCTTTTCTACTTCATACTGAATACCATCTTGTGCCTATTCTGCCATGGGACATACTGAGTCCCAGCCATATTCTATAGAAAAAGAGGGGTGGAAATTCCTGGTGTACTGCAATCACTTTATTGGGCTTGGAAGAAGGGTTAGAGTTGGAAAGCGATTCCAACAGAAGAAACAAGAGGCAACTTTGGTGTTCTGACACACCTCTGTCTGTCTGAAGCAGGTCCTCTCTATCTTCTTAGCTTGTTTCCCTACCTGCAGAAGCTCTGTTCTACAAAGATTGGGAAAAGTTAACACTGCCTTTTCTAGGTGAGACCAGGAAGTTCCAGACACACCAATAATCATCCAGGTAATTCTTCTCCTCCGCTCTCCTCTACATGAGAAACACTGGCATAGGTGGTCACTTGTAATGGAACAGCATTTCACACATGAATCAGATTGTAGAATACAACAACCCTCATGACTATGGAAGTTTATTTTAATTCAATGTCAATTCCATTTTTCCAGTTTGAGATGTTGTGCTGAAAACAAAGGTAGAAGGAGGCCTTCAATTGGTACTTGCAAGTAACAGTTCATTAAATAAGATTTCCCTCAGCAAGAAAGGATCTTCCTATGTCATATTCTGCCACACAATGTTGTACTGCAGCCAGGGCTCACAGGGATGAAGAGCCAGGGATTTTTTATTACTAGGACAATGCAATTTGCCCCCAAAGCCAGACTTTTTCTTCTCCTCCCCACCCTCATCTTAGCTGCAATGCCTTTAATATTGGGAAAAGGATTTTACCAGAAGCAATATACTGTTGTGAGCTGTCCCAGAGGTACTGCAAAGTTGTGGGTGGCTTGGTCTCAATGGGCAACCATAACTACTCCTCATAGTAATGTAACCAATCAGCTAGAACTGATTTGTTGATATGAATCAACATGGTTGCCTGCATTTTTAGATTTCTTTTGGGTAAAGGCCAGAGTGACTGCCATGGTAACTGTCTACACTTCAAAATTCACTACTATATCACTCACTAGTTAAAATGCACTCAGTGTTTGTACATGGAGCTGCCTACAACCAGTTGCAGGTTTAAGTCACAGCTATGTTAGCAAGCTTATGCATGAATGTGAAAACATTTAAATTATTTGTTGCCTATTAATCATATAGAGAAACAAAGATCATATGTATAAGATGCCAAATTTCATGTACAGGAAAAATAGGAACGTTAGCATGACTTTGTAACTGCATGAGGTGCAGTGCTTTGTGCTTTAGTATTATTCTGGGTCCTACACAGGAATTTTTTTTTTCCAGGAATGTAGCTTGAGAACACAGGGTATGAACATTTCCTCACAGTAACCTTTGGCCTCTCTTTTAAAGAGAGCATGTTGCTGCATTTATTTTTAACATCATTTTGAAACAAACCCACAGGATAATCCCCGCTGACAATTGTAGTAATGTAAATCAGCATGTCTTTCTGAAACATTGGAGTAGCAAGCTTATAAAGTTGCTATAAATATTAATACTCCTCAAACATTTGACTGCCACAGCTGTCTGTATACCTGATTTATTTGCTTGCATAGAATGACAGGCTGTTGCGGGGGAGTGTCTCTGTGTGTGTATTTTGCAAAGGACCTGGTGACTGACTTCTGTATCTAAATACTACACATGCTGAGAGATTCTGGGACCTGTAGCCCAAAAAAGTAACTATGCCAGGTTCTGTGCTCCAAAATATGTTTGGAGTTATATACAGAACATAACTACTGCAGTATGGTTAATATTCTATACCATTGTTAATTCACATGGCACCAAACCCTGTTTATGTCTGTCATATGGATGGGCACACACAGGTATAAAATATGCAACTTTATTACGTTCCTTTTAACATAAGGCACCAGAAAGAAGATTTCAAAGCTTACTTTTTAAAATTACAACATCTTCTTATAACTTGAAACAAAGGTCCCAAACAAACATGTTGCTGTTAATAAAATGAGGGAAATTTTCTTCTTGTTGTTTTATTCATTATTCTCCCATAAAAAATACATCTAAACAGTTAAGAAAAGTGCCTAGAATTTGCAGGGGGAAAGTCCTCTCAACATCCAAAACACTTTTAGTCAGCCTGAAATAACAAAGAAGTAGGAAATAAATATTACTCATAACTTGAAAAGGGCTAGATTCCATAATGGTGTTCTTCCTTTTGTTGGGGCGGGGGGGGAAGAAACTTGATAATGCTCTCATTACTCTCAAATCACCAACATTATTTGTATCATGTCCCATCAAATTTGCCAGAGAACTCTGTGGCTGAAGAAATACCCAGTCTAATGAGGAACAAGTTGGAACTTATAACAATTAAGTGGACTTTCCTTTTTTTCTTCTTCTTTGTACTCCCTCACATCTACCCCACCAATCTCCATCACCTTCACAAAAGATTCTGCGGTAACTCAGTTTTCAACATCTCAGACCTCAGGCCCCTCCCTAAACTGCAAACCCTAGGATTCCATCGGATGTTGAAAGTGGAATAATAGCACTATAACAGTTTAGTGCAGAAATAGCCATAGTGACAACAGCCACAGTTGACTATTCCTCCCTGAGCTTTAGTTAGCAATCCTTTCCCATTTGATTAAAGAACTCGCCCTCAGCCAAAAAATTAATCAAATTCCTTCAACAGAAAGTGGGTGTGTCAGTCAGTCATTGTTATAATTTCATTCAGTAGCTTAAAAATAGCATCAATAATAGCATCAACTAAGGGTGGCATCTTGCCTCTAAATGAATGCCTTGAAGCAGTAATGGACTGGATGAGGAAAAACAGACTAAAGCTGGATCCAGATAAGACGGAGGCACTCGCTGTTAAGGGCCCTAGCCCAGGTATGGAGGTTTGTCAACCAGTTCTACACGGGATCACACTTCCCCTGAAAGACTGTGTCCACAGCTTGGGGGTGCTCCTGGACTCGCCGCTTCAGATGACAGGTCAAATAGATGCGGCGGCCAGGAGTGCCTGCTATCAGCTTCGGCTGATACACCAGCTGCGCCCCTTCCTGGAGCTGGAACACCTAAAAACAGTGGTGCATGCGCTGGTAACTTCACGGCTTGACGTCTGCAATGCGCTCTAATAGGGCTACCCATGTGCTTAGTCTGGAAACTTCAATTAGTTCAAAATATGGCAGCCAGGATGGTCACCGGAAGATCTAAAACTGACCACATAAGACTAATTCTGAAGTCATTACATTGGCTGCCTATTAGTTTCCAGGCACAGTACAAGGTGTTGGTTATTAACTTTAAAGCCCTTCATGGCTTGGGGCCAGCCTACCTGTGGGATCGCCTTCTCCCATATAATCCGCCCCGCACACTAAGGTCCTTTGGGAGGAATTTACTGCAGCCAGTCAGAACTAGGTTGGCTGCGGTTACCGAGAGGACCTTTTCTTCTATCGCTCCCAAGCTATGGAATGGCCTGCCGGAGGAGACCCAGCACATTACCAGTCTTGACTGCTTTAAAAAAGCAGTCAAGACTGTCTCTTCTGACAGGCCTTCCCAGACTAGTACTCCACCGCCTCCCACTAACTGTCCTCTTGTTTTTAATAGTTAATGTGTTTTAGGGAGTTTTAGATGGGTTGGTGGGTGGGGAGGATGGGTTATGTTTTAATGCTTGTATTTGATGTATTGCTGTAGTACCGCCTCGATCCGTTGGGAGAGGCGGGATATTATTATTATTATTATTATTATTATTATTATTATTATTATTATTATTATTTAAAAAAATGGAAGGGACAGTCTAGTTACCTGTGAAACAAAAGAAAACGACAGAATAGTGGTGACACATTTTGCCTCATACATTGGCAGACTCTGCAAGGGCTAGAAAAAATTTTTCTTTCTTTGGTAATCCGGGGTTTATGGCTGTTCTGAAGAGGACTGCCTCACCCGTCTGGATCCTAGTGGTATGTGAGGGAAGGGGTCCAGCATATTCTACTGAATGGGACCCTGGGTTTGTACTCCAAAAGTCCTAGTCTTGACAACACTCTTGGCTCATGCTCAAGGCAAAGTCCTAGAGTTTATCACAAGAATCTTCATGACTGATTCCCTCTTGGCTTACCTAACACACCCAATATGTTGTGTCTGTTATACCTCTACTGTTGCCCTGCCCTGTGGCTTCAAACCACCAGTGCCCAGTGAATCACAAACAAAGCAATTGGAAAGGCCTGATTAAGTTTATAAAGCATGTACATTTACCTTCAGGAAGCAACTCATCTGAATTTTCTTTGGCACATATTAGAATGAAACAAAATGCAATGCAATGAAACACAACAGAATGATCTTCTACTCTGTGTGCCTGTATGAAGATAATCAGGGCTATCAATCAGAAGCAAATACTTGTCTCATAATACATTTTTGCAAAAAAAGAAAAAAAAAACAGGGCTCGTTCAAGGTGTACATTCTCTGAATCCTATTGTTGGCTCACTATAATTACAAAAAAAAATGAAAGAACAAGGCAATTTCTGTATATAATGGGGACAACAATTATTACAAGACTGTTGTCCATTATTGTGAAGCAATAGATAGCTGTTGCCAGTGAAGGATTTAATTTGTTTTTATGCTTGTCAGATTTAAGTTTGATCAAAGCAGGTTGAAAACAAAGACCAAGAAATCCATGGACCGTTGAACAGTTATTGAAATGTCAGCTTACTTTACTTGTTTAGTTCTGCAAATTGGACTCCTAACAAAGAGACAGTGATGAATAACAAAATCCTTTTGTGGGAATAAATTCTGCCATATGCTTTGGAGATGGATGTTCCCACACAAACTCTCCTCCATAGTATAGCAAATGAAATCAGCCCGTGATGAGACCAGGGTGAAAAGGAGGTTTGTAGTATGGTTAAAAGGGAGCTCAGAGCCTTTGTATCCCAAAGCCAAGCTGAACCTTATATCTCCTTTGCTAACCCAAATGTGGAACTGCTGATTGCAAATCCATGTACAACTACCTGAGTTGAGTGCTGGAAGTTACAAAACAGTTCAATATAGAAACTGTTTTCCTACAAACACCTATACCAGGGCTTTCCAAATGGTGTGCTACAACATGTTAGTGTGTTACCTGAAGTGTGTAGGTGTGTCACTTATAATCTTGGAAATGTATGTTATTATTTATAAATCATATGTTTTAAAAAATATGGGAAAGGTTTTCATGAGATATGTTGTGTCCCCATACATTTTGTTATTACAATTTATGCATGTGTCTGTATCTCTTATAAGGGGTTAGTTTAACTTCCAGTTTGCTAGTAAAACTGAATTTACTGTGTTGTGAAATGATGCATGTCTTAAAAGTGTGTCACCAACATGAAAAGTTTGGAAAGCTCTGACATATACCTTAACAGGCAAATAAATGTCACCATTATATCTACAAACATTGTACTTATAAGTATCATATCCAGAATAATATAAAAAATTGCAACTGTATTCTCCACATTTTAAGGAAACCTCTTTAAAAAAAGTCTGAATGATCAGCAAGAATAGCACAGAAATAATGTGATATATACACAGTAAAGCTCTGAATAATCTTACTGCACAACGGACATGTTGAAATTCAGTTGTAGTACAGTATACAATATGTTATATACAATATGTTATATGTAACTTAGTGTTACACTGAGGAAATATGATTACTGTATAGTGAAAAGCTAAGAATCAAAGGCCATGTGATGGACTGTTTGGTTTAGTAGTTAGAGTGCTAAGTATAGTCACAGTGACACTGTGACTCAGACATCCTAGACATTTAGTTAAGGACTCTTATACAAAAGAGTATACTCTAAGACTTGGGGTAATTTGAGAATGTGTCTTCTTTTGATACATTGATGTGGTGAAGCACATATCATCTAAAATTATATCTAGTATCTGAATCTCAAAGTAATTGAGCTCTAAAGAGAAATATCATGCTACTCTCATTTTACTCTCTGCAACTTGACCTAATGAGTCATCTTTTCCCTTTTTCTCCCTGAACAAATACCTTTTCAAATATCTTGTGTTATAATACCATGAAGTGATTGAAGGAGGAGTTTGGATAATAAGATTGAAATGTATTAATCTATGTAATGAGGAAAAGTTTCAAGGTTTCCAAGGTCTTGTAAAAATGATTGCATTTAAATAAAAGAAATAATTATGTTCAAATAGGATTGCAGCTAAGGAAAAAAAGTGGAGAAACACAAGAGAAAAACTGTAACAAGAACATAACTTTTATTCAAAGTCTACATGGTTTTTTCAGACAGATTTTTTTCTAAATTTAGGGCTGTAAAATTCAAAGATTTTCTCCTTGCTAGTTGAGACGGTGGTTTGAACTGGTTGTTCAAAACCTTACTTGCTTGTCTGCCTTGTGTTTTACATTGTTTTAATCTTTCATTTTTAACTGAACTGTCATTTAATCATTTCTTAATGTTTGCATAAATAATTTTTAATTATATTCTGTATTTTAAATGCTCGTATGGTGTCTTGGATTCTGTAGCAGGAGAAAAGTGAAATATAAATAAAATAATAAAATAAGCTCATTTATTTTCTTTTGCAATTTTCACAAAAAGTCTGAAAATCCAAAAAAAGATTGAAAACACACAAAAACTTTGGTAACATGTTTAGTTATGTTGACATATCCTTTGTTGTGGATGATGAGAAAATCTGGGAGTATTCTCTGCATCCTACTTTACAGTCAGGAGAATATTTCTAATTTTTCAGTGCTGGCTGTTGAACAACAGGCACATTTTAACATAATTCCATGACTGACAGGATACTCATAGGTAAGGAAAGATCATTTAAAAGCCCGAGAAATTATTGCTCATGAACTAAAATTAGAAGCCATACAAAGTAAAGGTTAAATCTGTCTGAGATGAATTGTGCTCTGTAGTAGATAAATGTATAATAGAAAGGTAATTTTGAGAACTCACTACTAAATTCACACAAAACTGTCACAGAGACAACAAAATCCCAATATACATTTTGGCTCTGAGCTAGAATGGCAAAGAATCTGCCAACTCTAATTTTTCTTAGTAGTAGATTCGCACGAGAGATAGAGCTGAAACACAATTTCTGAATAACTTCTTACTACTGTTTAAATGGTGGTTTCATCCTGATTGATACAGCATTCAATGTCACAATATGTTTCATCTTCACTAAAGAATCCTAACCACAGTTTTTTGGCAGGAGCTGAGCTGCTGAAAGAAACTGTTCAGTTAAGGCAGCCCTAGCTCTCTTGCTGCCTGAAGCAGGTAGCAAAGTCCCATTTCCACACACACTTCACACTCCCTTCCCTCTCACCTGAAAGGACCTCCTGGGAGTGCTACTTTCTACTGTTCTCAGCCTCAGAGGATCTTTACCCATTTCTCTTGCATCCTTTCTGCTGACTTCCTCTATTTGGCAAGGCAGTTAGCAGCTGCTACCGAGGAAAATTAATCCCTAAAGGGAACGTGAGCAGCTGACTGAGCCTACCAAGCCTGCCAGGATGTGGAGAAATTCCCTTTCCAAACTCTGACACTTCACCTCTATGTTGCACTCACTCCACTTTCAGTCCTGCCACCAGAGATATTAACTCCAGGTCAGAGCCATAGGTGGTGTGATACTGGAATGTCACCATGTGATACTGGGATGTAGATTCCAGCCTGTTATTAATTTTAGCTGTTAATTAATCTTCGCTGCCACCACCCACTGAATTCTGGACACTTGGACAGCACAGTGGGATGCTGTCCAGACATGTCAATCCCTAAGCTTAAGGATCTTCCCTTTCCCCCCAGTCTATCTAGCGTTGGCATGGGAAGGAGAGAAACAAGGTTTTTACAGAAAGTATTTATTAAAGGCATACAATTGAACAAGACAATAACACACATGGAAGGCTCCCCCCTCCCAGGCACGCTTAGTTACAAGTAGTTACAAAAACAGATATAAAAGCACAGATACATTCTTTAGATCAGCCAGCTCCAAAATAACAGAAAAGTCCCTAACACGACTAGATAACTATTTCTAGTACTCACAGATGTTCCTAGGCTTAGATGTTCTACGAGGAAGAAGCCAGGAGGCGAGGTCTACGGCCTGCAGCCTGCTACTGGCTCAGAACCCCCCTCCAGGAGGTGCCTGGGTTGTTCTTCTTTGTTACCCCTTTGTTATCTCTCTGTTCTCTCTCGGCCACATGGCCGCCTAAGAAGTTTTATAACTTCTCCTTGGAAGCATCTCGAAGCATCCTGAAGATGCTCACCTCTTTCCTTTTTGATTGGTCAAGTCTCACCCTGTGACCTATGATGCTGACCCACATGACCTATGATGCTGACCCACACTAAAATGTAATCTAATCCCAACACCTCATTAACCCTTGGTTTACCTGAAGAGGGAAGTGTCCCCCTTTAGCTAAGTCTAGATAATAGGAAGCCCCATTATCACAGGTGGCCACTCCCTTGATGTGGCATGCTGTGCCAGAGAGGGCTTCCCCAGTCTAGTAGAAGTAACAGACATCAGTGTCAGTGTCAGCTGCAATCATCCTCGGTGTACAAGAAGAAGGAAGAAAAGAATGCAAAGAGGCAGCAGAGGCAGTTCCCCCTGCACCATAGAAAGGGGGAAATCATGGTTGCGATGGGCAGCTATGGCTGCTATGAATAGAATTGATGGCTCTGGAGAAACACTGTAGCTTTTCAGAGCAGCATGGGGCAAGGGAGAAGTGTAGGGCACTTCTTATCCTGGTATTCTGCTGCTGGATGCAATCATCTCCCCAAGTCTATTGGTAGAACTGGTGTCATCTTCATTCCACAATTCATTTCATAACATCATTTTGCAACTAAAATAAGCAAAATAAGCAAGCACATATACTGAAAACCACCTGCAGCTCCAAATTCCCTTTTCAGGTAAAGAGAAGCAGGCTGAATATGTGTGCAGCTTCTACTGATTAATCCTTTTGGACTTGCTACCACTGTGTGCAATCCCAGATGCCTCTGGAATATGCAGTCCCAGAGACTGCGCTCGCAATAATTAGAGATGGGTATCAGTACTTTTATGCCCTAAGACTCTCCAGAAACTACAAGAATACCTCCCCGCCCGCAAATAAATAAATAAATAAATAATCCCAAAACAAAACAAAACCCCAAAGTGTCCGGAAGACTACCTCTGTTTCTCATAAAGGGGCATTTGGAAGCTGAACAGTACAGGAAGGTCTTAAATTTATCTATTTAAGAGGCAAATCATTGCTCAAAGTATGTACTTCACCCACTCCTGTCATAAACTCTGTCACACAGGATGTTTTATTCTGTAACTGAAGCTTTGGTTAGCTAATAAATTTGCAAACTAAACTTGCAACACGCATCCAAGGGAGAATCTTTGCTAATTGTATTGTGGACTTTAGCAGCTACTTCTTCATTTTTCATAACAATCTAGATCTTTCAGAATTACCTTTGCTACCAAACCATTTAATTAGTTTATCTAATTAACCATCTTCTACCAATGCACTAGAGGCACTTTCCAGTTTAATGCAGTAGAAGTGCAAAAGCTTAGTCCTCCTTTTCCACAAAAGCACTCTGCAGAAGATGAGTATCAATTGGTGACTAGAATCCTGTTGGTTAGTCTAAACAAGAGTAGAGCCATTGAAGCAGTTGTAAATCCAACTGAGTTAATGGCTGTACTTGAATTTGGACTAAGAACAGGATTCATGTCTATGGGATCCATGTTAAGAGTGGGTCAAAACCAGGGGTGGGAATCATGTAGACTTTCAGATGTTGTTCAGCTGCAATCAGCCCCTGTCAACATAGACAAAGGTTTGGAATATTTTTTTATTTTTATTTATTTATTTATTTATTTGTATCCCGCCTCTCCATATGGATCGAGGCGGCAAACAACTTACAAATAGCATGTATTTCGAAACATTTCTATACATGCCCCCAACAAGCTGGGTACTCATTTTACCGACCTGCGAAAGGATGGAAGGCTGAGTCAACCTTGGAGCCCGGCAGGATCGAACTCACAACCTTGTGGCTTGCAGTACTGGCATTTAACCACTGCACCACCAGGGCATATTGGGAACTGCAGTCCAACAACATTTGATGATGCAGCCTCTTGTCTGCCCCCCCACCCCCCAAAAAAAAGACACAGTGAGGCTCATGCTTGGGCCATAGGAGGGGTTAGAAATTCCCTTCTGAGGTCCACAATGTTGGACATCACCTCCACGCCATTCTATAATGGCTACCCCCTCCAGGTGGCAGCTTTTACCTTGAAAATGGAGGAAAGCTCTGTGTGTGTGTGTGTGTGTGTGTGTGTTGGGCAAGCAGCAGTAGGATGGAAGAGAAATCATGAACCTAATCCACAATATTAAAAGGAACTTAGATCAGCTTAGAGACTGGTTCAAATGAATTCACTGCTGGGGGTGGGGGGTGGGACTTGGTTGTAAAGTTGTTGTTGTGTTGTTGTTTTTCCCAAAAGCTCCATGAAAGAGGGCAGTTAACAAATGAATCTATTGTTACCTTCACTCTATGGCAATAGCCTGGCAAGGTTTTAGAAAAATCAGAGCCTCTGATATTGGAGTATTCTCTTCTGCAGACTCTCTCCTCTTTAAGAACTCTCACTTAATGAGGAATGTTGTTGTTGTTTATGAACCTCCTCTTCAGGATATTTCATTGGTATTTTTTTTTTCTTAAATAAGGCTGGAACAGAATGAAATCAGCAAGGTTGGGTCTGTATTTATGGCTAAGATAGAGCCATCAAGAATTGTTCTGTAAATTTATTTCAGCGATGTAAAGTGGTCTTATTCCATTACTCTGCTCCAGTAAAATGGAAAGCAATTCTGATATGTTGGATAAAGGATCTTATCTATAATGACAAACAGCATTAAAATAGGTAGTCAAAATGAAACCTGCATCATTTCCCAGCTCTGAACATGCTCATCTCAATAAGATTGCATTCTTTCACTGCACTGTTCCAAATCCTTCTTTCTGTATCCATCAAAGTAGTTGAAGTATATATAATGGCTATGTAAGTTGTACAAACTAAAGGGAGAAGGTACTGACAGTGCAGTATCTTTTATGAACAAGCTCACATAAGTTTCCTAACAAAACAACTTTTTTTAAAAATGATTTAAATAGCAGACTTTGCACTGCAGTGCAAGTACTGAAAAAAAAGTTTTGAATAGCTATTTTAAATTTCCTATCATTAGAATTCCTGTTAGTCTTCTTTTAAAATAAAATATGAACTGTAAGTATTACATGCCAAGAACCCTGATGTTCCTCATTAGAATGCCTTGTTATTAATTAGTGTATTTGTAGCCTGGCTTAAAACCAGTACATTTCAAAGAAGAAAAGACAAAACTCGCATTTTGATGGCACTGAAGTGTTGAAAAGCTTGTACACCGAACAAAGAACTAACCCCCTCCCTCCAAAAAATAGAAAAGAAAAGATTTCTACCTTGTGTTACAAATACAGTCTCCCTTCATATTCATGGGTTTGACATTTGTGAATCTGATTATTCATAAGGCATGTGCTTGCCCTCCCCCCATTCCCTTACATTCCTTACCACAAGCCCCCTCCCATTGCTGGAGGCATGCCCTCTCTGCCATGTGACCACACATTCTGTTGTACAATGGTTGTGATTGGTCAGGTGCTCTCTTTGCTCCTACCCCACCTTTTTATTTATTTATTTTATTTATTATTTATTTGTATCCCGCCTCTCCATATGGATCGAGGCAGTGAACAACTTACAAACAGCATGTATTTCGAAACATTTCTATACATGCCCCCAACAAGCTGCGTACTCATTTTACCGACCTGCAAAAGGATGGAAGGCTGAGTCAACCTTGGAGCCTGGCAGGATCGAACTCACAACCTTGTGGCTTGCAGTACTGGCATTTAACCACTGCACCACCAGGGCTGATGGCTGTCTGAAGTAACTAGAACCAAAGAACGCTGCTCTTTTCCCTCTAAGGGGAAAGTACTGGTAAGCCCTTTATCTTGTCTTTTTCCCCCGCTTCTGCTGGGGCCAGAGGCAAGGGAATGGGAGAGGGGACCTCTAGAGGGGAATCACAGGGGTGGGGGAGTTATTCACGGTTTTTCCACTTTCATGAGGGTTCTGTGCCTCAAACCCTCATGAACATGGACAGGCTACTGTAGTCCCATACTATAATAAATATTTAAAAATCTATGATTCTTCTGGAGTTTCAAGAAGAAATGATCATGTGGCACACTCTACCTCCAAATAAAACTGATAAAGTCCTTTTGATGGCACCAGTAATCTGTAATCTTTGGTGGCATCTTGGTCTGTCCTTCCTGCTCTCTTGTTCTGTAGATGTCAGATGGAAACCTGAAGAGATTGGGGAAAATGGGAAGCTGTTCAATTTTTTTAGGGGAGAAGGTACAACTCGGTGATACTGCATATGTTCATCATGCAGCAGGGCCAAGGTTCACTCTCTAACATCTCTTGTTAATAGATCAGATGGCAGATGATGCTAAAGAACTCTGCATGAGACCTTGCCAGTCAGAGTAGACAATACTAGGCTGGCAAATAGCCCAGAAAAAAAGGTAGTTTTCCTTTGCTCTTATACCAGATATGATATAAATTTTGCAGTTATGTTGGAGGAGGAAAAGGTGGCAGTGGAAAATGGCACACTGTGGTAGTGCCAAGGAAAAGAAAATGTTCACAATGATGATAGGTAGAAGAGGACAGCTCCATGCCATTTGTTTCCTGATGCCTGCTTTTGAGGAGTCTTCAGCCCCAAGGCAATACAGGAGAAATAACCTGAGAAATCACTTCTGCCGTGGCACAGATGATTTTCCAAGCCTTCCCTTTAATACTGCATTGGTTCTGAGGACTCCATAAGGAGATCATTCAAGAAATAAGTGGCTTGGAGCTGTTCTTAAGTGGGTGGCTGTCTCTTCTTCAACCCCTCACTGCTCCTGGTGCTGCTCTCATACTTACAACAGCCATGGACAGAACAGGAGGATAAGAGAGACAGTAGTGGGGATGACAGCAGTGACAGCTCCAGCATCCCCCTACTCACTCTCACTCACTCAAGAAGATGGCACATGCAGCAGCCATCTGTTTTTTTAAATCCCTTACTTGCCCCTAGGGGCATGGGCATGGGCACACAGACCCTTAGACACTGTGACAAGGAAAACTGCCTAGCCAATGCATTTGCACAACTGTCCTAGTCACCCACCCCAAAAACTTGTGTATATCGCTTACAGGATACTGGCCACAGTGTCCAAGGCCTCCTAAAAAAGGTTCATATGCTGCATGTCTGCCCTTTTTTTAGATAGAATGTCAGATCAGTTTTATTTCAGCAAGTTTTTGCAAATTTTCTGCTTAATCCACAAGACACTCATTATCACATTTAAA